>JAJIBD010011859.1:0-53076 GCA_021461705.1 Cryptotis parvus
GTGTATATTTGTCTTTTGGTCATTTCAGTAATAAGAACCAAGGACTCTAAGATAGGGCAAATTAAAAAAAAAAGAAGTCAAATCTTTTTACTGTATTACAATAGTCTGAAGAAAGAAATTAATTTGCTTGGTCTCTATTAAGTCTAGCCAAGGTTGTAGCTCAGAGGTAGAAAACAGGTTTCTCATGTAATGTGGTACTTAGTTCCAACACACACACACATACTCCCTCCTTCTGAGACAGTGCAGAATAAATTCTAAAATTATTTTAGAATTTATTTTAAGATTATAAACATTTTAAAAAATTATTTTTAAATTATTTTTAAATTAACCTGTACAATAAAAATGATACAGGAAATTTGCTGCATGGTATAGTTGGAAAGTGGTATACACTCAGTAGAAGGCTCTCACCACCTACATGGCAGAGCCTGGCAAGTTACCTGTCTTTTATTTGATATTCAAAAAAACCAGTAACAATTATTGACCTCATTCCCATGACCTGAAAGAATGATTCGAAGCTTTTCTTATTCCTGGAGCAAGCAGATGCATCCTGAGGTACACTCACTTGCAACAGACGTATGGAGATGTTACTGGTGCCCGCTCGACAAATCGATGAACAACGGGAAGACAAGTGATACAAGTGATACAAGTGAAATATATGCTAGTGTAGGTCTCTAGTTAAGAAATCCAGCTTATTAAATCCCTGTCATTTTTAAGAAAGAGCTACAGGACTAATTAGTTGAGACTTGATGGTTTTTACTACTAAACAATGATAAATCAATTTAATAGTCTAATAATAGTGCCCCTTTCAGAAGAGTACATATACTATCTTGATGAGTCATATTTAAGATACTAAAAGGAACATTTTGACCAAGTACATATTCTTGGGTAGTCATCGCAGCTGACATTTCTTATACTTTTTAATTAATCTTATTAAAGACTGATAATTTATACATAATAAGAATGTTTTTGTTAATTGCTGAATTGCTGAATGGTTTCATTCAATATTTGTTTCAATTTTAAGTGTTTCAAACATTTAAAAGATTCTTAGTACTATTGTACATTCTGTTTTTCTAAAAGCTCTCTAGTTTCTATTACTCAGCTCCAAGACCATAACCAAGATAAACACTAGTCATTATTTTTACTTCCTGGAATTTATTCTACTTAATCTTTGGATGCAGTGAAACAAAACATTGATACTTTCAATTGGGAAAGTAACGTTACAAGACAAATGATTAACTTAAAAATCTCATAAATCCCAAGTCAATAATGAGAAATAATTCCAAACGTATATATATATGTACATAGTCCTATGTGGCTAATGATTGGAAGTATTGCTTGTTCAATATGTGGTTTTCCTTCCCAGTTTCTATTATGCCTGAGGCTAACAGACAAGAAGCTAGATGCATCCTTCCTCCTCTGATCATCAACGTGAGGCTGTGTGTTGGGGCCGAAAGTCACCTGCCCCCACCTCAGATGGTCTTTGTCTACTGTATCAAGTCCATTACTGTGTTTTCACTTGTGTAAATGTTCCATTGATTTCTTTGCTGTCCTACAATTGACTCAAGATGACGTTTACTTAATTTCAAATCTCTTCCTCCTCCTGTCAGAAAGTACCAAGGTAAAGGAATGGGAAAATCCTAACAGTAGAAGAATGTTTGCTAAAATGCTGCATTGTAATGTAAATCACAGTGGCATCCACGGTGCTCTGGATGCAAAAACAGACTCACTTCTGATTCTTTCCTTTAAAGGGAAATAAAACAGCAGCGACATTAGCACAGATGGCTCAAATAATGCATCTCTGTTCAAGATGAAAGACCTATCAGAGGACTCTGAAAAGCCTTCCCAGGCCCAGTCAGGCAGAATTATTAAAGCACACTCATGTCAGACACTGTAAGCGCCAAGGACAGAGAGAACTTGACAAAATAGGTTGTGGAAACATCATGAACTGTTCCTGGCTTTCTTCCCATGCATCAGGCAGATACAAGAAATCTGGGTCTCACCAAAGCATGAGATCAAGCACTTAATGAATTTAATTCCTGCCAGCTATCTTCTTTAAACGAGTCTTGATCTAATGTTTAAACAGGGGAGAAAACAATAAGATAAATAAAGCTAAATTTTGTGTTTCACTTCTGAGATACAAGAACCTAACCATCCTTTCAAGGCAAGACAACCGCTGCTTCTGGCCAAGACTTGTTTATCCTCTAGGTTAAAGGATGCCTCAGCGGGCCCTGTCAGGTTCACACACATCACAGGCACACACTGGCAGCTGTTCCTCTGACTCTGACAACAACAAAGTGTATTCAACATGGCACTAACTTGTATCATGGTTCTGGGGAAAATGTCATAAACATTCTGTCCCCATGACTGATTCGATTTTCCACAGTAAAAAAAAAAAAAAAAATACTATACATATAACCAGAGCAGGTTTCCAGGTCAGGTCATTTGTCTGGGGAGGCACTAGACAATGAATTTCAGGTGAATTTCATTAAGAACCAGCTTTAGACCATCAAAGACCATCAAGGAATGATCCCTGATGACCCCTCCCTGGCAACGCCCTAGCAACCGACTCTCCTCTCCTTTCCTCTCCTCCCTTCCTCTCCCCTCCCCTTTTTGCTTCACTCTTTGTCCTTTTAAACCCTGAGTAGTGATGAGGGGGTGGAATGACCACACCTGCGGAGTCCCTTAGTGTTTTCCTGAATCCCCTGGAGGACACTCTGAGCACGGCACTATAGTCAACCCCCTCCACGTCTCCCATCATAAACTTAAAAGCCCAGGCAGGGCAGCGTCACAGACAGGATCGAGACTGCGTGGGAGTGAAGCCAGCTCAGGGGTCCTCCTCTGTCAACCCTGGGGAGACCATTACCAGCACCATGACCTTGGGGAACATGATTTCAAGTCTCCAGGCCTGGTTCATGTAAATATGGGGAGTCAATGGGGTACTGAGGGGGTTGTTCCAAAGAACCCACAAGACTACGCCAGGGGCATGGTTGGAAACAGCCACTTCACCTTTGAGCATGCTGGCCCATCTACCACTTTAAAGAAATGGAAAGGAGGCGGGGGCACTCAAGTCAGCTGAGAGAAACCAGTTATTCACTGAGAGTGATTCACAGGAAACCTCGGTGTGTCAGCCATACTTACCTCCTGGACCCTTTGATGGTCTCCAGCATTCATCTCCAAAGCCTGCTGCCTGGGGCACTGCTCCTCTGGAGGGCCCCACAGCTCCTTCAAATCATGCTAGGACCCTTGCCAAGCCCTCTTCACTGCCAGTGATGTAGGTGGACCCCATGTGTGGCTTATGTGAGGCGGGGAAGGAGAGATGGTCACTTTCTCTCCAGCTGCCTTTGTCACTCGGGACCCACTGGGCAGGCTTAGGACCAATAAAGTCTGCGACGAGCCCCTGCATGGTGTGGGCCTGAGCCCCACCCCAAGCCCAGGGAGCCATCAAACCACACCTGATGTCCGCTTGATCTCTAGGCACGGGGAGTTGATCCCCACCACCTGAGATTTCTCGGGGAAGTCACAGACTCAGGCTGGAGCGAGGAATTGCTCTTTGCAGGAAAGGAAAGTCAGTCATAGGCCTTACCCAGGGTTTCCTCGGGGTTCTTGTCTTCCTCGCAAAAAAAGAATTTTCAGGAGTCGATGAGCAGTGAAGTAAAACAGATTTTATTATGGATGTTTTAGGACGGGGGAAGGAGGAGGGGAAAGTGATAGAGTACACATCTCAAGAGGGGAGATGCGGGCTGCTCCAGAGGTGGAGAGCTGAGCCCAGACTGATTTGCAAAGGGGGCTTTTATCCCTTTGGCTGGAATGTTCTGGAATCTTCTGCTGGGCCATCAAAGGTTGATGGGGGGGCTAAGGGCTGTGGGAAAGAAGGTGAACTCAGCTTCCTCTGGGTCTATTATTGATTAATGGGTCCTATCAAGACTTCATTCCTGGTTCCTAAATGTGATAGCCTAATGGCAACAGTTCATTGCTATGCAGGGACCCACACCCCACCCACCCCCCCCGTCATCTGCCTGCCTATATCACCAGGACAAACCGAATCAGAGAATCTGCAGGCCCTTCACTTCTACAAAAACAAAGATAAGTGTTACAGCTTCTTTCCTTTTCTGTTTGGTTTTTTTTTTTTTTTGGGGGGGCTTCACCAGCCAGTACTCAGAGATCGCTCCTGGTGGGATGCGGGAGACTCAAATCCAGTAGGCCGCGGACAAGGAAGATGCCCGACCTGCCGTCCTAGTGCTCCGGCCCAGAACAGTTTTTTTCTCATTAGATAAATCAAGCTGCTTTTTGCTTTTACAGCACAAGCCTGCAAAGAAATGCCCAGGGCCGGTTTTGCAAAAAATGTTTCCAGCCTTGGCTCTACTCTGCACTGGGCGTGGTTAATCCAGGTGTTTATGCCTGAGTGATTGCTCCAAGGTGGTTCGTTAGGTCTCCTTCTTGTGTGACTTGCTAGATTGTGCTTTGGGTCTGAGGATGCTCAAGAAATGTTCCAGATGAAGGAATGCAAGTGCTTCTTCCCTTGACACCATTTGCTGAACGATCATAATCAGCCAATGTAAAGAAATAGGGGGCCCGATGTGGGCGGGCCACGGTGGCTTCTGTGAGGTGGGGAGGAGAGACAGTCACTTTCTCCCCATTCACCTGTGCTGCCCCAGGACTCACTGGTAGGGTTAGGCCTCGCCCAGGCCTTGCAGGTTCTTGTCTTTGCCTCTCTGAAGAATTTTAGAAAAGCAGTGAAGTGGAGACTTTATTTAGAGAGGCTTTTATAGGGGGAAGGAGGAAAGAGAGAGAGAGAGAGAGAGAGAGAGAGAGAGAGAGAGAGAGAGAGAGAGAGAACACATCTCAAGAGGGAGATGTCGGTGACACCTGGGCTCAGGCAGCACACTACGCTTCCCTTAGCTCAAGGTGGCTTTTATCGGGATTTTCTCAAGTTGCCTCGTGGGGCTTTTACCTAGGTACCTTTACTAAGGTGGTGGTTAAGGGGGGTATGATGGGATTAGTGGACAGTGTTCTTTGAAATTCCTTTCCTGTCCTTTGTTCCTGTTGAAGCTTCTGGGGAGCAGGGCCGCGTCCATTATTCTCAGGGGTCTCATGGTGCCAGGTAAAGCCATATCAGGCCTTAATTCCTGGGCTCAAATCCTAATGGTCTTAAGGCTAGGTGGCTTTAAATCTCTAGTGTTAAGTGAAAATGGATTTTTTTTTCTGCTGGTGGGTCCTTAAGACTTGCATACAAAACTTGAAGGCTGAAAGTTAGTTTAACATACAGAAAAGATGGATGGTTCCCATCCCCTCCCTTGATGTCCATGCCCCTCTTATGTCCATGAACGATGTCACCAGTTTTGTCCCTGAGCGCTGCCCGATCCCATGAATGACTTCCCTGTCATGTCCTACACAGCCTACTCGCATTGCCAGGTCCTGCTTTCCCCACACATGCGTGTGCACGAGATCCCTGTGCACTGCACCTGGCCCTGGCCTCCTAACTACCCCAGCAATTCCTGTCATCCTGTCCCAGTTTTCCTTCTCTCCGGCTACGGTCCTGTGAATGTGGGGAGAGACTCCTGTGCTCGGTACTTTGCCACCATCTCGGCACACAAGCCCTGTCTGTACCTGAGCTTTCCTGGGCATCTGAGCCCTGCCTGTATCTGAGTTGTTCTGGGGCTCCGGGCCCTCCCTGTAGCTGTACCTGTACCTTCCCTGCCTGGCCCTGCATGGCCTATCTATTCTGGGCCCTGTGTCTGGGCAGGCTGCCCTATCTGATCCATAGATTGAGTCCAGAGAGCATGTGCATAGAGAGCAAGAGAGATGGGACTGGGGGGCTTCATCTTATCTGCTGCCAAATCCCCCCCCCAGCCATCCCATTCTACATTCTGATTGGCTACCTGTTCCGCAGGTGAAGATTTAAAAGTGACCTGGTGCTCTCCACCATAGCTCCTGCTGTCTCATTCCTAGGAATGGGGAGTCCTCGCAGTCTGCCTGTCTACATCAGTACCAACCACTGTCCTTTTCCTAAGAAAATAAATGCAGCCCTGAGCAAGTCTTCAGAGCTCCTTCAAGGTTCCCTGCAGGAAGTCCCTTATGCTCACCCTAATGCTCAAGCAGAGGTGCCTACTCCACTTCCTGCCTTTACACTCTTCATTTACTGCAAAAAAGAGATGTTACTTGTCTCAAGATTCTTAAATGATTCAACACATCTAGTCTTAAAAAGTCTGAATTGAAAACACTTATTCTAGCATTTGCTAGAGTATCACTCAGGAACACCTATTCTGAAACCTTTTAGGTTTAATTTTTTTTAATAGCAGTCCAACAACAGCATTAGGAAACTGCTACAAAGGCAGTAAAGGTGGCACCAAAAAGCTCATTTGACAATGAGGATGTGACAGCTGCTTCTGTTTGCCTCAAACTCAAATAGCAAAATCAAGACCCGAGCCTTTTTCATCCAGCTGTTGAAACTAATGAATGATTTTTCCAACCTGTTTTTCTGGGGTTTTTTTTTTAGATTATGAGTTGATCCCAAGGCATGTAATATTTTTTTTACAATTTCTTTTTGGCATCGTGCTAGCAGAAATCATCCTTTGTTACCAACTTTGGAAAGGGATAGAGAGGTAGGAAAAGGCAGCTTCTGAATAAAAATTTTTCTCCTTTGTTTTTTTGGGACTGCACCAAATGTTGCTCAGGGTTCACTCCTGCTCTGTGCTCAGGGATCCCTCGTGATATTGCTCAGGGAACCATCTGTGGTGCCGAGGATCAAACCTGGGGTCGGCCGGGTGTGAAACAAGCATCCTACCTGCTGTTCTATGGCTCCGGCCAGGATAAAATATTTTAAATTGAGGTGCAAATGATATAACATTAATTTTAGGTGTACAATATAGTGATCCATATGTATAGAGATATATAGACATATAAATATTGATCAGTATTTTACATATATACATGTAATACAGATATATCTGCATATATATATATTGATCAGTATGTTACATCAATACACACTGATCCGTGTTTTGATGAAAGTATGCACATCCGGTGAGTGAGAATGGAATCCTGCACTTCCGGGGCAGTTCCTACAGTCTCAGAAGCAGTGCTTAACAGCAACCTCCATTAAAAATATTAAATATCTTTGGACTGAAGAGATAGTGCAATGGCAAGAGACCTGCCTTGCATAGAGGCAGACACGGGTTTGCTCCGGCACTCCATATGGTCCCCAAGCCATGCCAAGAGTGATCCTTGAGTGCAGACAAAGGAGTAAGCACCACCTGGTGTGGCTGGAAAAACAAAACAAAACAGAAAGTCTAACACTGAATTTTAAAAGGAAGGAACTGCTCTGACCCTTTCCTCAGAGAAAACAACTTCGACTTTGAGTAAATTATAGTTGTGCATAGATTCACAAGGGAAGGATTCTTCTAGGCAGGAACTAAACTCTGTCATCAAAGATGTCAAAGGCAGCATATCGTTTGCCCGCATCTCACTCAGAGATGTGTTTCCCAGCTTTTGGACTTCTGGGAAGTCCATATTCTCTTGAATACATAAAACTCTCTTTCTCTCTTCCATGTTCCTCTATGTAAATTCTTACAAATCTATTTCCTTCACTTTTTAAGGAAAGATGCCAAAGATGTGAAGCAAACAACCCCCCAACATGCTAAGCCTGTATGTTGATACAGCTAAAATGTCTCTTTCGGGCCCAAGCAATAGCACGTCAGCTAGGGCACTTGCCTTGTACATGATTGCTGGGTTCAATCCTCAGCATACTTTGTAATCCCCCCTTAACCTATCAGGAGTGATTCCTGAGCACTGCCAGGTGTGACTCCAAACCCCACCAAAAAAGTCTCTTTCCCAAAATATATGTGTGTATATGTACTCATATATATGTATGTATATATATGTACTCATGAGGCATGTGTATAAAAATATAATGTCTTACGCATGATAAATGTGATCAGTGGAAGCGTAGCAATCACTATTACACAATCACATAGAAAATTGTTTCTACTATGTCACTTCTTACCTGGACATGGGAGTAGCCACAAGGAACAGCCCACAGCACTTATTTCCATTTCTTAGCCATTTACTTATGCATTAGAAAATCAATGATGAGGTCACTACAAAACAAGATTTTGTAGTAGTTGAAAATTTCTCCCATCTCTAAATTTTCTATTTGCAAGAAAATGCCCATGATGTACTACTGCTAAACAACATAAAATGATAATGTACATTTCCATCTAAAACCAAAGGCTCATTCACTAAACTTGTAAATACCTTTATCAGTTCAGTCATAAATAAAACAGAAAACCACTCACTGCTGTGAATGCTTGTAGGGGCGCTCCGCTGGGGTCCCTGACAGTGCGGGAAGCGGGTTCCCTTCTACCTCCCGAAGCCGGCGAGGAATGGATGAAAACTCAGGAATCCGATGCAGTTTTAAAGGCTTTACAGGTTCAGGCATACAAATCAGCAAAAGGAAAAGCCCGATGCTTAGGATTCCAGGCTAGAACCCCAGCCACGTGTAGGCCAAGATGGCGGCCACCACGTGTAAAGGCTTTGTAAAGGGGAAGAAGACAAGACTTCCAAGAAGGGTGCGAGCTCACAAAGAGAGCGCCCACAAGAAAAAGCGAGAGAGTGAAAACCCGGCTAGTTTATCCCCTGCAGCTCAGACCTTCCTCCCACTGTTATGGAAAGCAGGGGAGGGTCAAATGTCCTTAGGTAATCCTTCCCTGCACCTCACCTAGGCCCTTTAGTATGCTAATGTTTTGGAGCCAAATGCAGCGGCCCTTAAAGGAGTCCTGCAATAAATGCTGAAATCCAGAGTTTAATTCTAACTCCTGTTCATTTTGTCTAAAAGAATTGAGAATGGAATGGGGACTCAGTGAAGTCAGCTGGGTATTATAACCTGGCTTTCCTCCACCCTCTAAGAAAACGTGGTAAGGACACAGATGCACAGTCCTGTTTTCCAAATACATGCCAATAATAACAGATTATGTTGAGACCAAAGGCTTCTCGAAGCACTGTCTGTGTGTATGAGTGAGTTCATGTTACACAATCTTCACCGTAGCTAAGGTTGCTACTATTATTATCCTTACTTTACAGATGGGAACCCTGAGGTCCAAGATCACACAGCAAGAAAGGAATAGAGCTGACACTGAAAATTGGGACAAGTGGGCCCAGGTGCAAAGTTGTCAACCCTGACATGCTATTCCTGGAATTGACATGTGTCCAGGGATACCAATTGGGGGGAGAAGTACAGCAAATTATTTCTCTCTGAGAACAATGGAGGCACTATTATCCTTTTTTTGTTGGGTGAAGCTGATCCCTTAGTGTTTTGAAGATGGAATCTCTGCAGTGGCAGCTCTCATGTGTCCCTTTTAGAAGTTCCTTTCAGCTGGCCATATAGTCAGGTAAGTCTATAGCTGAATCTAAAGAAAACTATGTTTATGAAAAATGAACTAGTTCCAGAGGCCCCATTCACTCTCAATGGAACAAACATCTCTGAATGCAGCAGTTATGTGTACCTAGGTCGAGAAGTCAACATGATGAGCGACCTAAAATCTGAGCTGCGCAGGAGGAAGAGAGCGGCATGGAATGCCTTCAAAGGCATCAAAGAAATAGCTAAAAGGACAAAGAACCTCCGGCTCCGGGCACATCTCTTTTGACTCCACCGTTCTCCCTGCATTAACATATGCCTCAGAGACCTGGGCCCTATGAAAGCAGGATGAGAATGCTATTCGGGTCTCCCAGAGAGGAATAGAAAGAGCTATGCTTGGAATATCACGCCTCATTCAAGTGAGAGAAGGAATCCAGAGTTCTGACCTCTGTCGTTATTCCAGAATCAGGGACACTGTCTCCTTTGCCAAGGTATCAAAAATCAGGTGGGCTAGACATGTAATGCGATTTGGAGACAACCGCTGGACTAGAGCCGTTACCGACTGGATCCCATGGGATGTCAAAAGATCACATGGCCGCCCACCTACAAGATGGTCAGACTTCCTTGTCAAGACCCTGAAGGGCGGTTTGAGGCTCTTCATATTCCTGAATCAACCAGATGCCATTGGGCTACATTGGCGCGTGATAGGGTCCAATGGAAATGTTACTGGCACCCTTGAGCAAATCGATGAATAACGGGATTCAAGTGATCAAGTGATCAATATGAGTCCATTCCCTAGGAAGTGCTATACCTAGTTCAGACAAGTTACAAAGGTTAAAAAAAAAAACCCTGTATCTTGTGTTTGGCTATATTTATAAAGTGAATTGTTACCCCCAAAAAAATTATGAAACTTTAACCAATAATGTAACTCCATTAACAAAGGCAGGGCTTTTGGAGTCCCTTAAATTTAATCTAATTAGATTTAGATGATATGGTCATGAGGATAGAATCAATCTTTCTCTGTCTCTCTGTGTTTCTCTCTGCTCTCTTTCTCTGTCTGTCTCGCTCTGTCTTTGTCTGTCTGTCTGTCTGTCTCTCTCTCTCTCTCTCTCTCTCATAAAGAGGATAGTGTCTAATATATCTGTAATCAAAGTTCTCATTGAAACAACCATGCTGGCATCTTGATCTTGATGTCCAGCCTCCAAATATAGGAAAAATTTCTGTTCTTTAAACCGCTCAGATCCTGATACTTTGCAATGTAGTCTGCAGTAACACAGGCTCAGGAAGTGTTCAGAAACTCACTGGTAGAAATACCCATGCATTTTTAATAGAAAGTATACGGGCCGGAGGCGATAGTCCAGCGGGTAGGACATTTTCTTGCATGCGGTTGACCGGGTTTGATCCCGGCATCCCATATGGTCCCCTGAGCACCATTAGGAGTAATTCCTGAGTGCAGAGCCAGGAGTAACCCCTGAGCATTGCTGGGTGTGACCCAAGAAGCAAAAGAAGAAAAAAAAAGGTAAACAGAAAATGGCAGGTATTTGTCACTGAGACAGATCATTAGCATCATTATTATGGTGCTGCCAAGTACTGGATATTGAACCTCACACTTTCCCATATAATCCCTTTTTTAGTACCTCATTTCTTTATTTTTTATTTTTTTTAATTACAACCCTGTGAGATAGACATTTACAAGGCTGTTCGTGATCGGGTTTCAGTCATACAATGCTGCAGCACCCATCCCTCCACAGTGGCATTTCCCACCACCAATGTCCCCAGATTCCCTCCCCGCCCAGTCTGGCTCTAGTGCAGGCACTTTTCCTTAGTCATGTTTTAATTTACCTTTACCCTTGTGATTTCCTTTCCATGGATTCCCTTTTTGTAACTTTCCTTTTGAAAGATTCTGTTATGGGCTGATTCAAGAAATTGGTTGAGTAACATAGTTGATTAGTATATCCAAGAGCTATATATGCAAGCCTGGCAAGCTGCCCGTGTTGTATTTGATATGCCAAATACCAGTAACATTTATATTAGGTCATTCCCATGACCTAATATAATGGTTTGAGCTCTTTATGTTCCTGGAGCAAGCGGATGCCTTTGGGTTCTACTAGCATGAGACATGACATATGGAGATATTACTGGGGCCCTTTCGAGCAAATAGATGATGAGCGGGAAGATAGTGATAGTGATAGTAATATCCAAGAGAAGCATTTTTTAGCTGGCTGACACCCCTGGTGGCTCTTGTTGCATACTTATGCTCTCATGAGGGCATGTTGCGTGCACATCCACCCAAGGTTAGCCATATAATCCTTAAATAATCCTGAGCGCTGAAAAAAAATTCTGACGCTAAAAGCGGAGCTTCTTGCACAGGGCGGTAACTGTTATCACAAAAACTTCACCTAGGGTCTGACCCCAACTCCCCCAATTTCATCCTGTATCTTGCAGAATGTGGCAGGGACAGATCAGTCAGGATTTTACTCAGAAACTTCCAGAACAGCTGAAATGTTGGAGAGTTAAAAACACAATAAGCATTGCCTAATTCAAGCATTTCAGAAAGAACAAGGATTTCAAAAACAGTTCCTGCCAATAGGAAAGAGGAAAAAAACTTCTTATATGCCAAGAGATTCTGCCTTTTAAATTAATCCAGGGTGATATGGAAAGAATCATGTTGAGTGAAATTAGTCAGAAGGAAAGAGAGACATAGAATGACTGCATTTATTTGCATGACATAAATATACTAGGTGATCTTACCGAAAGTGGAAATTACCACAAGCGTGTGGGAGTCAGAGGTTGGTTTAGATAGAGAAGGGAACATGTGTGAATAAATGTCTAAAGTTCTGATGCTAACATAGAACTGAGCATTAAATACAGACAAAAAATGCAAATGATGGCTTCTAAGTGTATGTAGTGCACTTAGGAAGTGTACAATGTGTGAGAAGGAGGAGGAGAGAGAGAGGGAGAGAAGAGGAGATAAAGAACCTGCCATTTAGGCAGGATGTGGGAGGGGGGGGAATTGGGGACATGGGTGGTGGCTGGGGGGGCACTGGTGGAGGGTGGGGTGCTGGAACACTGTGTAACCCGAAACCCCCAAGCGTGAACAGCATTGTAATTGTATATCTCACAGTGGTATAATAAAATGTTAAAAAAAAATTAAAAAAAAAAAAGAAAAAAAAATTAATCCAGGAGTGAATAAAAGATAGCACAGAGAGACTACCTCAGTCTCAAAAACTTCTGAAGGGGCTTTTATCACAGGTAATTACGTGCTCATGTTATTCTATCTTAGGACACGTTCCCTTGCAGATCAGTGTGAAACTAGGTATGATGCGATGCTTCAAATTTGGTAACAATAGTGTCTGTTATGATTTTGGAATTGGAATTCAAAATAGTCTGGTCTCCCTACCCAGGGGAAACTGCCCTCTCAAACAAACTCATTGAGCTTTTAAAAAGTTTGGCAACTCCCATCAAGCCATG
Organism: Cryptotis parvus; assembly: GCA_021461705.1. Taxonomy (NCBI): domain Eukaryota; kingdom Metazoa; phylum Chordata; class Mammalia; order Eulipotyphla; family Soricidae; genus Cryptotis; species Cryptotis parvus. Next base: position 12,824 of record JAJIBD010011859.1, read on the forward strand.
GCAGGGTGGCGAGATTTTCTGTTGTTGTTGTTCAAAGCCTCTGCTCATTTGTGCATTTTTTTTCTCAGAAATGGACAGTGCTGAAGGAAAATTGCCCCACAAATTAGTAAAGGCATTCTTCGTCAACCATCTGGCAGGCTGGTAAATGGCTAATTTTCTCCATTTTTCCAGTTAAATTATTTCAACACAATCTACTAGCAGATGTTTTCTGTTTCTGAATAAATGATGATAGGAAGCAATTTCTGACAACCACAAAGGTATAAATAGGGGAAGAAACGTGGCTCCGTTTAAAGTGTAAAGTGACACACTGTATGTCCTGAAATCTCATATACATTATTTCATTTTCTGTTTTCCCATGGATATTTTCTGTCTCCCAAGACTATTCTAAATAATAAGGGAAATAATAAATTCAGAGGCAGGCAGATGAAAAATGTTGGCTCCATGTGTGTTGTTGTGAGAATAATTAAACTTTTCTACAGAATTATAAATTATTCATATGTATGACCAGAATTGAATAGTACAAATGTGCCTTAAGAAAATTTTCATCTGATTAGCATTTAAAGATAGTTGTAGCTGATGTTGCCCTGATTGCTAATTAAGAAAAACTCAATTTTAAGTGTAAGTTTTTATTCTTATGTGGCAAATGATTTACACTCCTCGTCTCTCCAAGAGATCTTATGGCAGAAGACAACAAAAGATACAGCTGAGACAAGTAGACAATTTCTAGGCAGAGGACTGAAAATAAGATACACACTTTCACTACTAAATAGTATCTCTGTGGCTTCTTAAATTCAAATTTGGCTCCACACACCTCACAATAAGACCCAGCACCTGACTGAGCTGGACAGATGGATACTGTCCATCTCATGCTGAAAGTGAGCAGGTGTCATTGTATTGTCACTGCAAAGGAAGAAGCAAGTCAACACATGAAAGAAAAAGATTTTTCCTAGTACTGAATTCAAACCAAAACGTTTAGGCGAAGGAAAGAGAACTAGTGAACAAATTCTTAGAGGCCCTGGAAATAAACTTCAAACATACATCAGAAAGTTCCTACAGAGACAGCCATGATGACAACTTGAACATTCCCAAGGCCTCAGCCAAGATAACAGAATGACTGGCACAAAGATGTCGCGAGGAAACCTGGCTGAGGGGTGTTTTGTCAAGCTGTTCTCAAAGGTGGGTGAATCCGAGGTGGCGGAGTCAGCCAGATATCACAGGACAGCGGTACAATCCCATTCGTGATAACCACAGAGCAGGCAGACTCCTCCCAGAGACCTTATGCTAGCAGAAATATGATACCATCAGCTCAGCGCCTTCAAGGCAACTTGATCCAAGGCTGTGCACCTGCCAAGAGCTCCGGTCAGAAACACTCCATGATCCAAGCTGCAGCAAAATGCACTTTCAAGCTCAGCACACTGGACTCCATGAAAAGTGGAATAAACGATCACAAAGCAATGCTTGCAGCAATGTTGAAAAGGCCAGATAAACACCCCCCCAATTTTTAAAAGAACACCTTTCAATACACAGAAGTGTTGCAAGAACAGTAAAACCTAGGTAGACTAAAAACATGAGCAGCTGGTTTTCTCTTGGGTGATATGATTAGCAGTGACTTGAGAATAGAAGGAAAAAGTGCTAGAGGCAACATTTCCAAAGGATGGAAATGCGTCTGTTACTCATTCAAGGCAGAGGGTGCTCAAAAACAAGTGTGAAGGTGAAGTAAAGAAAGAGTAACAGCATGACCCAAGGTTTGCTTCCTGGCACCACAAGGTGCCTGAATTATCAGAAGGTGCAGTCCAGAAAGGCCTCAAGCACCATCAAGAATGAACCTGGAGGCCCCCAGCACCACGAGGTAGTAGTTATCAATTATCAGCACGGCATCCATCGGCTTTTGCTTTGAACCACCAGCCAAGGACCACCAGTGGGTCCCAGCCTTCCTGAGCTTTTCTTAACATTAAAACACAGAAGCCCAGAGAGTTCAGTTCAAGCACGTATTTTTTCATGTGATCAACCTTCATTTGATATCAGGTACCACATATGGTCCCCAGAGCACTGCCAGGAGCACAAAACTAGGAGCAGCCCCAGAGAACTTCTAGGTATATAACAAAATAAAATAAGATGAAAACCAGGGTGCAGGGATAACTCAGTGACAAGAACCTGCCTTGTAGACATGAGACTTCCCTCCTCCACCACCCTCACATGCCAAGTACAGTCCTGCTGCTCTGCCTTCCGTCATCCCTGGTACCACAACAAAGACTGTGTGTGGCCTCAGTCATCACAATGACAATAAAATGGAATAAAAGGGGAAATAAAAACATAAATAATAAAAAATAAGTCTCTTCAATAAATAACCAGAATCATGGCCATTTGTTTTGTGACCATACCCGCGGTTTTCAGGGCTCCTCTGAGCTCTGTGCTCGGTGGTCAACAGCAGCACATGTCAAGGGACCAAGTGCTGACGGGGCTCAAGCCCCAGCCTAGACTTTATCCTAGTGCTTTCTCATCTGTTTTCTGACCGTGGGCCCTTTCCAGCCTAGTTTCCTTTCTGTGGCCCTCCTGTCCTATAGGCTGGTCCCCAAGTATCCTAATTTATATGATTTCCATCTGCCAGGACCCTGGGGACCCACCGGCACCTGTATGGCCCCAGGTGGAGACCCTTGCTCTAGACCATTGAGTTATCGCCTCTGCCTGTCCCCACGCACCCCCACCACACACCCCCACTTCTTGATGATCACTTCTGAAGAAATTTCTGCTCCATGACATCTTCAATGGCAGAAATGACAGCATATCTCTGGGGTCTAAATACCTCAGTGCTCAAGGTAAACAATGCTTCAAAACATACCTTTTATGATGGCACCATTTTGCAATAATGGCCTGATAAAAATGTAAGAACAGTTTGAATAGGAAACATGTTATTATGAAGGAATTCGACAGGCAGCAAAGCAACATACAAAAACAAGACACTCGTCCTTTCTGAAAGGCAGCAAAGACACCACAGCAACTCTCTGGTGTCACGTGACTTGTTACAATTCTCAGGTAATGTTTGGGCTAGGAAGTGTGTGTGTGTATGTGTGTGCGTGTGCGCTCTGTGAACACCCATATTTGGGTGCATGAGCTTAGTGAACAATGGTGAAACCAAAAGTAACTCAAATCAAACTCCATCACTCTCTTCCATGCTAGTTTTCCTCTGCTCATCTCTTTTTGCAAAGTGGTAAAGTTTTTTTTTCTCACTAAACCCTACCAATAAATGTGCACTGGGACCGCCCAGCCCAGTCTGGGGTCTCACATTCTAGGAATGCAGACTGCTTTACTTTTTTGGTGGGGCCAGAGTATACATCCTACAGTGTTCAGGGCTTACTCCTGGCTCTGAGCTCAAGGATCATTCCTGACTGGGCTCAGGGATGATATAGAATGTCAGGGGTCAAACCCAGGTCAGCCACATGCAAGGCAAGTGCCCTACCCACTATTGCCCTAGGCACACACACTGCCTTGCCGCCTTACCTACATTTTTAGACTAAGAGCTCAGGGCTGTGCTTGTGTGCCAGGGGAACCAGAATCTCCTACAGACACAGCATGCTCTCTAGTGATTTGTGCCATATTTCAGGCCTTCCCAGCTCCTTTTTGTTTTGTTTCTGGGTCAGACTTGGCAGGGTTTACTTCTGGATGTATGTTCAGGATTCATTCCTGGCACCATACGTGGTATAGGAGATTAAAACCAGGGCTAGTCACATGCACAGCACGTGTCTTAAACTCTGTATTGTCTCTAGAACCTCACTTACAGTTTTTTTTTTATTTTGGGGTCACATCTGGCAGTGCTGAGGGATCACTCCTGCTAGAGCTCAGGACTATATCGGATGCTGCAGATCAAACCCAGTTCGACCACATGCAAAGCAAGAGCCTTACCTGCTATCTCGCCAGCCCCTCTTAACTTGCCTCCTATTACCATTCCTGAGGCAAGCAAGGAATGATTCAGAGGGATGAGAGGTGGAATTCTTTCTAATATAATGAGCACTGCAGGATATTCCTACACATACTGCCCCACCACCATCAGAAATGTTTATTGAAACATCGTGATTGAAACACCTTGGTCATAATAGTTATTTCAAGCATAATGTTCTAACATCAATCCCATCATCAATGTCTATCGGGAAGCCTCTGGGGTCCCCAACAGTGCCAGGAAGCAAGTTCCCTTCTACCTCCGAAGCCAGCGGGAATGGATGAAAACTCAGGAATTCAATGCAGTTTTAAAATGGCTTTACTATCACAGGTTCCGATATACAATCCAAGAGCAGGGGAAAACCTCCGGACTCTGGGTTCCCAGCTAGGCCCCTGCCACGTGTAGGCCAAGATGGCTGCCACCACGTGTTGAGGCCCAACAGGTAATGGAGAGGACGGAGAAGCAAAACGCCAAGGGAAGCCGAAAAGGCAAAAAAGGGCATTTCTTTCTTCTTGCAGCTTATTTTATAGCTATAAATCCCCCAAACTTCCCATTCCGGCCCATTGTGGGCTGGGCTATCTAGAGATGAAAACAAGAAAATAGCTCTATAGAAATGTAGCAACTTCAGGAGGCCTTCTGGCTGTTTACTAGAACCCAGAGCTGATTCAAAGCCTCCTAGCAGAGCTGGGAGGAGCTATAAGCTAACTGTAACTTCCCTGGCAGGGAGGGTCAGATGCCCTCAGGTAATTTCTCCCAGCACCTCACCTAATGTCTTGAGCCAAGATCTGCCTGGAAATGCCTTTATAGGGAAGACAAGGGGGTTTCTGATATAGCATGTCTCTGTACCAAAGACTATACTAATGCCAGTTAAATATTTCTCCAAGCCTTCACAAGTCTCATCTACTTCACGGTAGTTTTGTATTTTAGTTGCCTTTGAGTTATCAGAGGGCCATGCTTGCTTGCTTGGAGGCAAACAGCAGTTCCCTCTGGTCTATTTACTTAAGAGATCCAACGTGGCCAGGCAAATATGCTGGTAAGTTCTAGCTAGTCCCACCATGATTGTGGTAGCATGAGGGAATATTTATACCAGCCAGGACAGAATACATGGTCAGATAAACTGCCACATTTAAACTACCCCCTATCTAGGAAGTGACCTGCAGGAGGCAATCCAGGGCAGATGCAGAGGCTCTTAGGAGTCCTACAACAAATGTCCCCTTTCCTCCACCAATATCTCCAGGTCTCCCCCAGTCTGTGTTCTAGGTAGGGAGCTAACAAATTTATTTCATATTACTTGGTCTAAAAAACTGAAAAGTAAAGCAAATAGAATTATCAGAAAATAATAAAAGTCAATTTGTTATGATGAATTGCTGTATGCTTTTAACCTTTCTTAATCTAGAAAAGAACAACCATGTGCACCATTAGGAGCACTCTGCTCAGTACCACATTCTGGGAAGTCTCTCCTGTCCTTCAAAAAAACTCTTAATGTTTCTTTTGCAAAATGCAGCTGTTAGGAAAAATAAAGTTATGAAATTTGCCTATAAATGGATGGACATGGAGAGCATCGTGTTGAGTGAAATTAGCCAGAAGGGAAAGGACAGATATAGAATGACTGCATTCATTTTCAGGATATAAAAAACAAAGTATGATACTAATATCCAAGGCCAGGCAAAACATGGACCAGGAGAACTTGTCAGTGGTTCAAATCTAGCGCAAGTGAGGGGAGTCAGAGCTTAGGTAAGCAGAGAAGATACCAGTGTGTTAATCATTGTGGAAATGTTAATAATAAAAGCCTAGAACTGAGCATTGAATGTAGGCAATAGATATATGTAATAACCCCTAAATACATGTACTGCAAGCCACAATGTATAAAAAGGGAGAGAAGGAAAGAGAGAGAGAGAAGGAAAACAGACTGTTATAGAGGCAGACTGGAGGAGAGAGAAGGGAATCAGGGGATTGGTAGTAGAAAATAGGCATTGGTGGAGGGCTGGGTGCTGGAGCACCGTATGATGAAACCTAATCATGAACAGTTTTGTAATTGTGTATCTCACGGTGGTATAATAAAGTAAATTTAAAAATCAAGGCTATGAAATCTCTAAGCTATTTCCTGTCCATGTAGCTCTGTATAGTTCCTTCCAACGTGAATGATAGTCAAGCTGAACAGAGTAGCCTTGGTGTGGTGTTCATTTAGTTTAGTTTTGTATGATATTCCCTGACTAGTATAGTCGCATTTGATAGACCTGCTTTACATCTAATGGGCTTTCTTTTATATGGAAGTTCCTTTTCTGATCTTTCTGCATTGAATATTCTGTCTCTACCTTTGGATTTTGTCATTTTGATTATAATGTGTCTTGGAGTTCCCTAATGGGGTCTGTTTTCACTGGGACACTATGGGCCTCTTGGTGTCTGTAATCCTCAACTCTGGAAGTTCTTATTGATGATCTCGTTAACTAATATTTCTTCATTCCATTTGCATTCCTGTTCTTCAGGGACACTGATGATTCTTGTACTGTTCCTCTGGAGCTCATTCCAGAATTCTCTGATACGCTTTTCATTTCTTTTCAGGCTATTTCCCAGCTTCTGCTACATTTCCCTCCCTCTCATTGTGGAGCTCCATCATCGTTTGTTTGACTTTCCTGGCACCTACCATGCTCTTCACTTCAGACTGCAGCAGTTTCTTCATTTCAGCTCTCCTTTCTTGTGCTCTGCTGACTGTCTGTGCTACCATTTCCTCATGAACATTCTCATTGCAGTGTCACTAAAGACACTGTCTGAGGATTCACTGGGGTTGTTTATGTCTTCAGTGATATTGTTTTCCTTAAGTGAGTCTGTTGATTTTCTATGTGTTTTCCACATTGGTTTTCTAGTGTTCTTCCTGTGCTGGGGGTGAGCCTTTGTAGGTAACCCCTGGGAGATGCTGAGGGATCAAGCTGGAGGTTGCCCTGTCTTCTCTGCCCATCCTCACAGAATATCAGGAAGAATAACTGTGAGCAGAGTGTAATTTCTTGAGTAGAGCTGTCCATGCAGCCAAGCACTTTGGAAGTTGTGCTTTTCGGCCTTCGATATGGTGCAGGTCGCTTGTGGAGGGCTGCGGGGATCTAGCCTGACCTTTCACTCCAGAGCAGGCCCAGCGGTATCAGCCAGAGGTGAGCCTCACCTGGGATAGCAGAGCAGCAAGAAGAGTTCAGGTAGGGGGCGGGGCGATGAGTCCAGCGGGGTAGGGTGTTTGCCTTGCAGCCCGGCCCATGCTGGCCTGGGTTCGATCCCGGCATCCCATATGGTCCCCGAGCACCGCCAGGAGTGATTCCTGAGTGCAGAGCCAGGAGTAACCCCTGAGCATTGCTGGGTGTGACCCAAAAAAGAAAAAAAAGAGCTCAGGAAGGAGCTGTGGTCACCTACATTGTCCTTTAAAATGCTTTGATGTGAAAACATGATTTTAAGGGCAAAATTAACTTTTTCTCTGCCTCAGTGCATGCCATTCTCTTTCCTCAGCTTAATTTCCTTCTCAAGCTCTGTAGGACTCCCATGGCAAAAATGAACATCCCAACTTTATGATTCATTCCCATACTCAGAAGAGAAGTGTTTGTGTGCTATGCCTTTCCGAATGGGTTTTATTTATTATATGTTTGGTCTAGAATCCAATATCAATGCCTCCCAAGAATCATATTCTGTACCTAAGCCATGGTTTTGTTTTTTAAGTTGCAAGTTAGAAAATTCATGTCATTTGATTCTTGCAGTTCAAATATCATTGTGTATCATAAACGCTGGAACCAGAGTTTTAATACACAGAAGCTACTTTATATTTAGAAGTTTGCTGCAATTTGTTTAGCTCGTGAGTATGTGTGTGTGTGTGCTTGTGTGTATTTTCTTAATGACATTCTCCGAACTTTTATTTTCATGAAAAAAGCAGTTTCCTTGAGAATAGCTCTCAACACGACATCTATGTTTCTGCCTTCAAATGCAGTCCCTGGTACATAGATGTCTTTTAAGACAAATGAAGTCTTTTAACAAATGAATGAGCAAATGAATGAAAAACAATTACAAATTTAAAAATTCTACAATCTTGTTATTATTTATATGTCAAAGATGGAAAAAGTGAGGAAAAGAAAAGCAGTTTGGCAGCCAGCGAGAAGAGTATTGAAGATTATTTTGGAATCAAGTAAAATTTTAGAACCAAATACAGTGAGTGGTATCCAGTTGGGTTTAGGGGACGTGCCTTGCAGTTATCAAAGCTATTCTTGGCTCTGTGCTCAGCGATTATTCATTGTGGGGACCAATTAGGGGTCTACCACATGCAAGGTAAATTAACCCCCTTACTACTTTTCTGGCCCCTGAGTGATTTCCATTCTGTTCTTATTTGGGGGTCAGAGGAAGAAGGGGCTTTTATAACATGGTGACAAAACAGGGGTAATTCTAATATGGGAAGGTGTCCAATAATATGAACTATTCTGTTCATTTTAAGTGTGATAATAGTACTATCAGCCCGGCTCATCACCGACCCACCCTGGAGCAGTTTTTCCAAGCTTGGCCCAGTTATGCCGATCCAGAGACACACACGGGGCAGAGCTGCTACTTTTCTCCCTGTGCCCAGCTGATCACGAGGCGTCCGGGAGGGATGGCGGGTAGCCTTGGCCCACCACCCCAGCAGAGCCTCGCAAGAAGCTAGAGGAACCCCCCACACCATGAGGGGCCACCATTTTCCACATCTGGACTCCCCTCTCCTCAGAGCTCCACCCAGCAAAAGAGCTGATCACAGCCCGGCTCCGGCGGCCGCTTGTGGTTCATCAACAAATGCTTGAGTTTTGAGGTGACTACAAGTTTATCCCACCTGCACAGCAGAGCCTGGCAAGCTACTCGTGTCGTATTTGGCATGCCAAATACCAGTAACAATTATAGACCTCTTTCCCGTGATTTGATGGAATGGGTTGAGGCTCTTTATGTTCCTGTAGTGGGCAGATTCCATTGAGCTATCTTGCATGTGACAGGACATATTGAGATGTTACTAGTGCCCACTCAATAATCAATGATCTACGGCAAGTCAAGTGATCAAGTGAAGTGATCAATAATACTATGGTTATTTAAGAAGAATTTTTTCTTCTTTGATATATACTATAAATGGCTGAGTATGAATATAATGTATATTAATTTTAATCATTTAGCCAATAAAATAACGTTATATATGTACATGTGTATATATACACATATATATACATATGTACATATATATATATATATTTGAGTGGGGGTCATGTTGGCCACACCTGTGACCCAAAAGCCAAAAATAATTAATTGATTCATTAATAAAATGAAAAAAAGAAGTAGAGAGTTACAACCACTTAAAAATAACTGCTAAACTCTCGTCCCCATCAGTGATATGTATTGAAACTCCCTGGGATGAGTTACCTGTTTCAGGTTTTCTAGGGGAATTTAGCAAGCATTTTGCACAGTGATGTGTGAATCCCCCCAAAATTATCATCATCCTTTCCTTTATTCTACCTAAGCCCACAAAGCAAACTGCAATCAGATAAACTATTTCTATATTTACCAAATACCTTTGATTTCCAGAAAGGAAATGATTATGAAATATAGAAAGGAAACACAAAGAATTATTACACACCAAAGAGTCCTAGTTAAGATTCTTGTCTCAGTAAATTCCAATGCAAATTCAAAGCAGAAAACTTATGAATAAGTAATGCTAATCATCTTTTACTATCATAAGATATCCTAGCCAAAGTGTATTTACTCCAACTAAATACCTCTAACTTTTCACTGGCAATATCGTAGATAAGTACCCTAAATCTTAACCTGGATGAAATCACTTTGACTAGTTGCATTTTCTTTCTTACCACATAACACATATTTCATTTTGCAAAAGTCAAAAACTTCAAGCACTACAAGTGTTTTACCTAGTCATTAAAATCTTTTCTTTCTGGCGAAAAAAATAAAAACTCACATTAGGGTGAGAGATAACTGAACATGCTGAGTGCATGGGCCAGCCTCTTTTTTTTATTAAATATTTTATACCACCGTGAGATATACAATTACAACGTTGTTCATCTTTGGAGGTTTCGGTCACATAGTGTTCCAGCACCCGCCCTCCACCAGTGCCCATTTCCCTCCACCAATGTCCCCAGTTCCCTCCCCCTCCCATAGCCTGCCTAAATGGCAGGTTCTTTATCTCTTTTTCTCTCTCCCTCTCTCTTTTCCTTCTCTTACACATTGTGGGTTGCACTACATACACTTAGAGGTCATCATGTGCATTTTTGTCTGTATTTAATGCTCAGTTCTAGGTTGGTATTAGCCCTTTTGACATTTATTCACACTCGAGTCAGCCTCTTTTAATGAGCATGGGGACCTTTCAAATATTAATAATGGGTCAATGGGGCTGGAGCAATAGTTCAACAGTAGGGCATTTGCCTTGCATGCGGCTGACCCAGGTTTGATCTCTGGCATCCCATATGGTTCCCCAAGCACCAACAGGAGTAATTCCCCAGTGCAGAGCCAGGAGTAACCCCTGAGCATTGTTGGGTATGACCCAAAAAGAAAATGCAATTTACTCAAAACAAGGTATGGAAATAGGTCAAGTACCAACTACAGACAAGTAAAGAACATTTAGTGTACAAACACAATGGAATATCACTGTCATAAGAAAAAATGAAATTCTGTCTTTTTTTAGAACATAGACAGAACTGAAAGGTGTCATGATCATTGAACTAGAGGGAAAGACAATAGCATATCAACTCATTCTTATGAAGGACATAGAAAAGCCAAGCAAGGGAACAGACAACCCATCAGAAACAAGCCAGTGGATTTAGACCACAGAGCTGTGACTACCAGAGGGGAGGCTGAGAGTTCAGTAAGATTAATGGATTGAAGAGTCAAGTAGGGTTAATGGATTGAAGTAGAGAAATATTGGTATTTGGGCCATGACTCTGACATGGTAACATACACTTTGAAGATATCTAAACTTACACCCTCTAAAATGTGCTTATAGTGTATTCTAATATTAATTTATTTTTTTTAAAAAGGGGTTTCTATCAGGTGCAAAATTGGAAACAGGCAAACATAAGAATCAAATGAAGTTCTAAGTTTAACCACAACTGGTGAATATAAATGAAGCCTCTAGTTAGGCTCTTAGGCTACATAGTTTTCTCATCTCTGTGGCTTTATCAGCTTAACTCAAATTCATCCATATGGTAGGCTAGTTACTTTTGAAATGACTGGCAATTTTATATCTGATCTAGAAGCAGTTTTGCAAGAATCTCTGGCATTTATTTGAGTGGAGTTGATAAGTTGTGTGTGAATAAATGGTACATCCCTTAACAACATATTACCATGCACAGTTGTTAAGAGTCTTTTTTTTCTAACTTGAGCTGAAATTAAGAAAATAAACATATTTGTATATGATTGAGTAATCTTGCCATGGCAGCATTTAGGAATGTTTCCAATCTCCCCAATCTCCCAGTCCTTCTAAATAACCTAATACATTTTTTTCTGTTTGGAAATGTTTTTTGCCAAGAAGCCAGTCCCTCGACCCCAATTTATAACCAATCCCCATGGTGAATCAATTTAGAAAACAGACCTGTGAGGGAAGTTTATTTTACGTGGGAAGGCAGTGCCAAGTCCTTTGCGTATACGTTTTTATTGATCATTACCCTGAAACACAAGAAGTCACACTGGTTTCTGTTTTAGTAAGATATGTTTGATGAAATGCTAACTTGATATATCAGTTATAGCATAAGTTATATGCACCCTAACTTTCTCCTATGGTAATGACCAACAGTAATGATCAAGGTGGTAAACAGAGCTAGCACTGGATATCAAAACCAGTTTCATCACAGACATGAGCTCCACTTTCAGTCTCTTGCACAGAGATGCATTGCGATGGTCTTAGATCTTACACATTCACTTATTTAATTTGTTTATTTTTTCTATTAAAGAAAAACTAGACCACTATTTCATTTTTATGGAAAAAATAAACACCATCAACCTGTCAGTGGGATTTAGACAACTTCAATGTTCACTTTTTCTATCTCATCACTTTCAGGTTACCCATGCACCCAACAGTAACCAATTAAGTCTTGACCCTAGAGATTGAGATATCCATTATAATTATTGGAAACTCTCTGGGCATTACTTCCCCCAATGGTGATTCCTCATATGTGATAGAAATGGATCTTTTAGAAACACATGTTGACTATATCAATGTAACTATACTATCCTAAGAATAATACCATTGACATTTTTCATGCAGGTATATTAATAAAGTGTCACAAAGCTGAAAGTATCTCAAAGATTCTGTTGTTTTTAAAAATATCATTTCTGAACCAGAAATATAGCTCAGATGCAGAGTCTGGGCTTGCATATGTGAAACCCTGAGTTAATCACTGACACTGCAAAAAAAAACCAGTAATATTTCTGGGCATCCATATACATCCATATCTCATATGACTTAGGTATCTTAATAAGTAATTGATTATTACAGAGAAAACTGAAATTAAAAATGTAAGCAAACAATACATAAATTCACTGTAACACTACATAATTACATGTTTTTCTCCAAAAATCAAGTATTTATTGCTAATCAAACAAACACTTAGTATTCTACAGAAATCAAAGGATAGAATCAGGGTTTATGACAGGAAATACAAATTCCAAAATAATTTAGAGTCTGAAGAGGGGCTGATTAAAATGGATGAAAGGTTAGCTTTTTCCCCCCTCTTTTATTTCCCTTTGGTTTGGGGGACATACCCAGCTGTGCTTATGGCTTTCTCCTAGCTCTGCACTCCAGGTTCACTCCTAGTGGTTATTAGGAGCATAAAAGGTGATCAGGATAGACCCCTGCTCAATCACATGCAAGGCAAGTGCCCTATCTGCTGCACTATCTCTCCCAATTGAAGGATCAATTCTTAATGAAAGGCAGCATTATTTTGTATAAGACAATAGGCATTTGAATCCAGTTTTTACCAGTTTGGGAGGTTCCAGTAAATAATCCATTTAAATTTAGGAGGTGCCATTAAATAATTCTTTATAACATAAATATATAGGTACATATTAGATACCAATATCCAAGGCAAGTGAAACATACATCAGGAGGTCCTGTCAAAGGTGGAAATTATCACAAACGGGGGAGCAGAGGGTAAGACAGAAAATGGAACAGTGTGCAACAATTGTCGAGGGTACTTATGCCAACCTAGAACTGAGCATAAATAGAGGCAAAAAAGATACACATGACAACCCTTTAATGTATGTCCTGTAATCCATAGTCTGGAGGGGAGGAAAAGAGAGAGAGAGAGAAATGGAAAGAAATAAAGAACCTGCCATGGAGAGGGCTGGGGAGGGGGGGTGGGGGAGATGGGCACTGGTGGCGGGATGGGGCGCAACAGTGTATGACCAAAACCCAAATAGAACTTTTAATTGTATATCTTTGTAATTGTAAAAATAAAAAATTTTAAAAATAATAATTCTTTAGTTAAAAAATTAACTAAAGAATTAATTAATAAATTAAGATAAATTAAGATAACTAAAGAATTAATAAATTCTTTAGTCATCACTAAGATAACTAAAGAATTTATAAATTCTTTAGTTATCTCTTATCTACAAAATGAGGATAAGGTCCAGACTTTTCTCATGAGGTCTGAAAATGAAACAAGAAATCCTCTTACCAGACTCAGTCCCTGGCACTGTGTATGTTGAGCCCCACTGGAGTAATTCCTGAGTACAGAGCCAGGGGAAAGCCCTGAGCACTGCCAGATATGAACTCCAAACCAAAAAGAGAATATTCAAATAATGCAGGTTGAGAAGGAAAATGGACCCAAATTCATTGCTAGCCATCAGTATATGTGAGTATGTTAATAAACGTATGCCTTTCATCTATATATTAAACATGTTTATAACATGCTGATTCTATGCTATTTTATAATAGTACTTTTCATAAACACATGCATTATTTAAAATAAGAAACTGTCTTAGTATAATGCTTGACACTGAGGAAACACTAAGGAGATATTGTCTACTGATATTAGGTGTCAATGAAAATACAGACAAATAACAAGGATCTGGAAGTGGAGAAAAGCAGCAGAGTATGCGGTAAGGGAACTTCAAGCATGAAGGGCTTCAGTGCGGCCCTGAGGCCTTGAGAGATGACTGGACTAGAAACGGGCAAACCTGAAGGAGTGAGCTCCAGCCCATCACACAAAGCAAACAGAGAACAGACAGAGCAGATAGAGTGTTTACTAAATCAGCCTCCCCAGAATAGAACATGTGCACTGAAATTTATTCAGATATATTAGACAGCAAAGGCCAAATTATGAGGGACTTTGAATAAAATCAAAAATATGGGTCATTTATGAAGTTTTTAATTTCTTAAGGCCCCTCTTGACTACTCTCCACCCAGCTCTACCAATTTATATTCCCACCTTTAAGGGTCTCTCTTCAGCCACACCCTCATTAACATTTGCTGCTTTGTTTTATTTATAAGGACCGAGAGCAATTCCAATTTGGGGTATCCAGATAGTATGAAAACTCTCAGCAATCCTGTTCATCACAGTACAATAGCCAAGAATTGGAGACACCCTGAGAAAGCACTCAGTAACCTGCTGGCGCATGGATAAAGGTGTGGGGAGCCAGGACAAGGCCCGAACGTGGTGAAGAGCATCCTGCCTGTGTAAGGGCCAGGGTTCGATCCCAGGCATCACACTGCCACCTCACTCCAAACCTAGAGCTGCTGGTGTGGCCCCACCACAATTAAGATTTTTTAGAAGGTAATTAGTGTCACGTCCTTGCCCTTCCCACATTGACTGTAGGATCGCTTGTCGCAGGTCACAATGTCACTAGAGAGCCAGACACTCAACTGCCACTTTGCATTAGCTCACAGAGCACTATGACTGCACTATTTGCTGCTCTGTGATCCTGAGCAAATGTTCGTGGAATGGAAGGTTACAGGAACGGAGGAATTTCCAACACAGACCAATAAACTACTGATCAGCTGTGACAAAATAAAAAGAAACTTGGGGATTTGCACGACATGGATGGACCTTAAGGGGATTATGAAATAAATCAGGAAGAACAGACAAATATTGTCTGCTCTCACTCACAGGTGGAAAAGCACAAAGAAACATGCTATTAAGACACTTGAATTCTGACAATAGAACAGAAGTGGCCAGTGTTGAGTGGGGCGGGGGTGAGAAGAATGGGAAAGGGGAGAGAGTGGTAGATGATGGTGATGGTAGCTAGACACTTAATTACTGGGCACTGCAAGGTTAGTGCATTTGTCAGGGCATGACTCTATAGTGCTAAAATGTTTATAGTGCTAGAAGTCAATGCTATCTCAAATTTAAAAAGAAATCATGAAAATAAATAGAAAAGCCAAATCTGTACCTTATTACAAGTAGAGCAATTATAGGTTATATATTTGTCAGAAATATATGATAACCAGAACCTTCAAGTTGGAAGGGCTAATGCCAACCTAGAACTGAGCATTAAATACAGGCAAAAAAAATGCTCATGCTGGCCTCTAAGTGTATGTGTTGCAACCCACAATATGTAAGAGAAGAAAAAAGAGAGAGGGAGGGAGAGAGAAAGAAATAACCTGCCATGGAGGCAGGCTATGGGAGGGGGAGGGCACTGGGGACATCAGTGGTGGTAAATGGGCACTGGTGGAGGGTGGGGTGCTGGAACACTATGTGACCAAAACCTCCAAAGATGAACAACATTGTAATTGTATATCTCACGGTGGTATAATAAAATATTAATTAAAAAATAAATAAATAAAAGAATGAAAGAAAAAAAGAATAATACCCAAGGGCCACAAAGATAGTACAAGAAGAGGCTTGCTTTGTATGAGACCAAAACTCTGGTTTGAGTCCCAGCACCACAATTTGTTCCCCCAAGAACACCTAGGGCTCACTCCTGAATACAGAGACAGTAATAGGCTCAGAGCACCTGTAGGAGTCGCCCAGACACTCCCATTCCCAAAGAATAATATCCAAATAGCAGTTAGCGCAAATGACCCAGTTATAAGCTTGTTGTGTTTTCTAAGCCATGCATCATTGCTATATCCCTGTCCTATCACATTCCACTTTCAGACAGATGTATAGGACTCTGATTTTTCAATGTAAAAATGTAATAACTAATGTAATCCTACCTAAGATGCTAAATATGTTTGGCCTAACTAGGTCTCTAAGTAGAGGAGAATAACACACTGGTAAATAGAAATTAGTTCAGCTGTGTGTTTAGTCTTAAACAATTATCTTCACTATTACCTCACTGATTTTAAACCAGCTAAGCAACTGATCTCATTAATTAGTTAAGCATTCCAACTTAACTAATTAAATGTCATAGTACTTAAGTCATCGTGATCTAAAAGCATGCCAGAGATTCCTAAATATTATATGACTTCTGAAATCTTGAAAATGAAAAAATAAATTAACAGTATTTTGGGGGGATTTGGGTAACACCCGGCACATCTTAAGTGTTACTCATGGCTCTGCACTTAGGAATTATTGCTGGTGGCTCTTGGGGGACCATATGGGAAGCTGAGAATCTAACCCAGGTCAGTGACATGCAAGGAAAATGCCCTAACTGCTGTACTATCACTCTGGCTTTTAACAGTATTTTTTAGCTTTAAATATCTTTCTGATTACACAGTCAAAGTCCAATAGTAAAAAAGTTTGGAATTCACAGGTCTTCTTTGCCCTATATCCAAGTATCCAAGTGCATTTCATTACAGATGTGTCTTAGGGCTATGTCACTGCAAAGTCACATGTTTATTATTACTAATAACAAATGAAAGCATTTATCATCTTTCACCAATGAAATCATTTTCAAGTGCCAGAGAGATAGTACAGTGGGTAGGACATTTGCTTTGTGTGCAGCTGAACCAACTTCAGTCCCTGAAACTACATCTGATTCCCTGAGCACTTCCAGGAAAGATCCCTGAGCAATTTGCCAGGAACATCACAAGGTGTGGACCAAAAAAAATTTTAAAAGAAGAAAAGGAAGAAGAAAGAAAGAAGGAAGAAGGAAGGAGGGAGGAGGGGGGGGAGGGAGGGGAGAGGGGAAGGGAAGGTGAGGAGATGGGGAGGAGAGGGGAGAGAGGAGAGAGAGAGGGAGAAGGAGAAGAAGGAGAAAAAGGAGAAGAAGAGGAGGAGGATGAGGAGGAGGATAATGAGAAGCAGAAGCAGGAAAGAAAGAAAAGAAAGGAAGGAAGGAAGGAAGGAAGGAAGGAAGGAAGGAAGGAAGGAAGGAAGGAAGGAAGGAAGGAAGGAAGGAAGGAAGGAAGGAAGGAAGGAAGGAAGGAAGGAAGGAAGGAAGGAAGGAAGGAAGGAAGGAAGGAAGGAAGGAAGGAAGGAAGGAAGGAAGGAAGGAAGGAAGGAAGGAAGGAAGGAAGGAAGGAAGGAGAAAGAAAGATTTTCAACTTCAGTGACCAGCCTCTTGAAGTCGGTCATTACAATAAGTGTTGGGAAGAAAATAGCTTTGGGTGTGGGGTGTGTGTGTGTTTTTTAAACCCTTGAATCACACTCACAAGTCAGTGTCCTAGCAGAACTACTCCATCCTTTACAGCATTTAGATCCATAATGCCAAGTGCTTTGTGCTCAGAAAATGTGTCTGTCTTCTTTCCATCAGCCCTATTCCTCAAGTCTCTGCAAACTACCTCGAGTCCATGACTGTTAGACATACCCTTTTGTTCACAGCCCTCTGCCTCCTATTCAACAAGTATCCATCTTCTAACCTTCTAATAGGGTGCAGTGACTTGCCAGCCCTGGGTTTTGTATTGTACGTGAAATGTTGTGTTTTCTCTTTCCTGTACGCTCTTTGCATATTCTTATGTTAGAGCAACTCCCTTTTGTGTAGACACAGGAAGATATATGCATTTGTAATATAGGAGTTAATTAACTCTAATTTTTACTCCTGGACATCCATCATATTTCCTAACTTAAAACTCAATTGCCCTTATATTGATTCTAGTTCCTTAGCCCAAAAGAAGAGTCCAATTGTGGGACATGGATGGACCAAGGGCAAGCCATGAGCAAGCTACCCTGGCTTCAGCATGGGACAGACTAAGTGTCATAAGCAGTATAATAAGCTAAGAACACAGTCATGGAAAAAACTCTGTTGTGACCCAAAGATAAGCAACTGATTTCGGATTCTGTTGGGATTGGGAAAGAACTAACCTGGCCTGAGAACTGTAGTTTGGAATTTATAAGATGTCATGAGGAAAAGCCACCCTTTGCCATGAGACCAGCAAGAACATTTTAAACTTAATGCCTGGTGTAGATAAATGCTTGCATCTCTTAACTGTGTTTATACAAAACACAAAAATATTATTAAGACTAAAAATATTATTAAGATGATTGTTTACCAGCAAAGGAAACGAGAAAACACAGTGATTTGCCCTTGTCCTGGGCAGTTCTATAGCCCCAAGGCAAGATTCCATTCCTAGGGGTAGTTTCCCTGGTAGACTGGGAAATCTTTGACACCTTCTCATTGTTTGAGGATCAAAGTTCATCACTTCTTGCAACTCCCATCCCCCAATATTTTTTGAGAACTAGCAGACTTGAATTGGGGGAGAGAGGGAGAGAGGAGAGAAGAGGAAAGATTAAAGAAAAGCCTTTGAGAAGTGTGTGGTCTGCTTCCTTTGTCCATCAGTCTGGGGCCAACAACTGTTGACCCCAAATGCACCAAGGGACCCTGCTTAACCCCAATATCTGTTGGGAATCCTGCTGAACCCCTACAAGTGAGATGACTTAAAAATATGCAAGTATCTGATGATGATATAACATATGTTGGCAGAGTAAGAGGATTAAGAGATTCCTATTTCAACTGGCATAGTTTTAGGGAATTGTTTTTAAAAATGAATTTAACTGCTAAGTCTAAAAGCTGAAGGTACTTGGGAAGAAAAGTTTCTAAAGAGTTCCTTCAAATCAAATGACTCACCCTAGAATAAGGTGTACAGTATTTCAGATAGATAGATATAGAAAGATGATTAATAAGGATTACCTCAATCATATATGATATGACTAAGGTAACTCAAATGTACCCTAGAATAAGGTGTACAATGTTATATATATATATATATATATATATATGTGTGTGTGTGTGTGTGTGTGTGTGTGTGTGTGTGTATCTGGACCTAGCCTCTAGCCTGTCTGGGCTAAAAGATCTCCCTACAAGAACCTCAAAAACCATGTGAAGGGTAACTACTATGACCTTGATTCCAAGCCCCTCCATACACAGCCTAATAGTCTGTATAGTCTCTGTTCCTATTAAATTTGATTCCAAAAGCATTTAGTCAGCATTGAAGGGCTCTGTGAGCTAATGCCAGGTGGCATTTCTCAGCCTCACTAACTCGCAATGCTATGATCTATTGCAGTGAATCCTGCAGTTAATTGTGGGAAAGGGGTGGAGTTGTAATTACTACAAAAGGCTTACTCATCTCTGGAAACTGAGTTAAGCTCCTCTCTGTTTTGATGGTCAAAAAATTCAGCAAATGCCAGTTTGTTGTTAACATGCAACAAAAGCCAAGTGCCACTGACTTGACAATTCAAGGATCCAATAAAGGAGTACTACTTGCACCCTACAGTGCCCAGACCACTGACTTGCCACCGACTGGGTAAAGCATACTGTCCCTGATCTCCTGAGCACAAAGCACTTAATGCCTCCCCCATTAAAGAGCACCCTCTTGAACTTCAGTCTGTAGAAGAGGACTTAAAAGAGTCTTCAAGAGAAAAGCTCACCCTGGCAGAGACTATTATGATATTCTGAGAAAGGCCCTAAGCTTAAAATACTTGAAATCACTGTAAAATATTACCAGATTAAAAATTTCATGAGTATGATGATTACATTTTACATACTAATTTATTTGGTCCCAAAATAAATTTCAAGTGATACTGAGCCAACTAGGTCAGCAATATTAATTCAAGGATCCAAAATAGGAGTACTACTTGCACCCTACAGTGCCCAGGTTTACTCAGACCACCCCCAGGGGTCCCCACTATGTTTGAGGGGTCATGTGGTATGGTTGACCCATGCAAGCCCTGCTGCCTAACTCCTGTACTATCTCTCCAGCATATATTCCAGTGTGACCTTCACCTTACTCCTTAATGCCTAATGTTCATTGAGCAAATGAGTGAATAGCTGGAAATAAAAGAAAACTGTAGGCTTGAAGTCAGTGAATGAGAGCAAAGTACATGTGGCTTCCAAACTAGTTTAGCATGAGGATATTTATATTTTTTTCTTCTTTTTTGCCATAGCCAGCAGTGCTCAGGGCTTACTTCTGCCTCTCCTTTCAGAGATCACTCCTGGGGGCTCAGGGAACCATATAAAGTGCCAGAGAAGCATGAGGAAGCATGAGGGTCTTTCATGGAACTGAGATCTTAAAGGTAGTCACTGGTAAAACAAAGTTTAACAGAGAGTAATGCAGGTGAAAGACACAAAGGGACTTCTGGCCCTCTCCTCCCATGCCACTCATCTCTATCACTCAGAAGTGGCCCCGAGACCTTCATGGGTTCTCAAGGGCGCACACAGCCACACAGAACTTTGAAACAAAATAAATGACCTGATTTATCATCAACATCCTAAAACATGCCATAGGTTCTGGCACATGATACTAGTTATAGAATAAATAATATTTAAAATAATAATTAAGTATATTGCTTAAGAAAAAAGTTAATGAGAGAGACTTGTTCACAGCTAGAAGTACTTGGATAGTGTTCCCAGCTCTCTGTTGGACATAACTCCTGGCAGTGCTTAGGGAACCATTGGTGGTAGGGACTGAACCTGGATCAAGCACATAACAGGCAAGTGTCTAATCCTTGCCCCCCTCTTTCCAGCCTGAACAGCACATTTTATAATGCTCAGTTAAAAACAAATTCTTCATTCCAGAAATCATACAAAATTTTCAATAACATATTTTATGTCTGAACAAAAAAAATTCTTCAAAAATATACTTGGACAATTCTGCATATGTATACCTCCCTGTACGTACCTTTTGGATTCAGATATGGTATTGAGGTTTTTGATCCATGGTGACTTATTAGAATGACTTCTCAGTGTTACAGCAGGGTGAGTTGCAGAGGGCTAGGTCACTTTAAATCTCTGCCCCCACAAGGGGGGGGGGGGGGGGGGGGGGGGGGGGGGGGGGGGGGGGGGATGGGGCTGGATGCGACAGACCATACACCTTGTATTTTCACGGGGTATAATAAAAAAAAAAAAATAAATAAATAAAAAATAAAAATAAATAACTCTGCCCCAGGGCCAGGTAACCAATAAGGATGTAGGTAGAAGAGGCTGGCTGGGGTTGGGGTTTGAATTGATACAAGGCCCCTAGCACAAGACTGAGAAGCAAAGAGAGACGAGGAGAGGAGAGAGGTGGGAGACTGGATCTGTTCCATCTTTCCCCACTGAGAAGGGGCCTCTCCTCCATTTCTACCAGAACCAGGACTGTATGGACCCACTGCTCTCTCTTCTTAGGACCTCCAGGTCAGGTAGGCCTGCAGGAGTCAGCTCAAGGGCTAGAACAGGCTGGCAGTTCAGGGCCAGACGGGCAGAATTCAGGATGGAATCGGACCCCAAGATAACTCAGATTCAGGTAGTGGCAAGTTACTGAGCTCTGGAGTCTCACGAGCGTGGGGCAGGCTGGAGACTAAGGAAAGCTGGGACAGTAAAACAGGGACCGCTGGGGGTACAGTTGGGAGACCCAATGGCAGGAACAGAACTCAGGGATCTTGTCTATGTGCATGTGGCTTTGGCTGGAGACTGGGAGAGTGCACACAGGATGCAGAGAGCAGCACGGAGACAGGATCTGGCCATCGTACATGGGAGGTGAGTAGACTGTGTGGGAGGGGACCAGGATGTGATTCACAGATATTACAGGGACCTAGACCTCTGGGGAGGGACCTGAAATTACAAATCACCCGTATAATAGACTCAATTTCTTTTATTCTGAGATTTGTATTTAATTCATTCATGCGAATCTCAAGAACACCACAGGAATGGAAAAATTCACTTTTGCCTTAACATGAGTTCATTTTTTTTGCATGTGGCTGAACAGTTTTCCAGAACCACTTATTGAAGACATTTTCCTTGAGCCACTTCATTTTTTTTTTTTTTTTTGGCTACTTTATTTGGCTACTGTATATGACCTATTGATCATATACAGACCTGAGGGTCTGTCTCCAGATTTTCACTTCTGTTCCATTGATCTGAGGATCTGTCTTGATTACAGTACCTCACTGTTTTAATTACTACTGATTTGTTTGATATTGGAGAAAGTGATGCCTCCCATATTTTTCATAAAGGATTGCTTTGACTATTGGGGCATGGAGGGCAGAGGTCGGGAGGTGGTAACTTTTCCATATGAATTTCAAGAGTGTTTTCTATTTCTTTGAAAAATATCATGGGGTACCTTAAAGGGACTACCTTGAGCCTTTGGGGGGCAATGCCACTTTGATGATATTAATCCTCCCAGCCCATGAACAGTGGATATGTTTCCATTTCTTCATGAACTCTTATTTCTTTAAGTAGTGATAGAGAGAAATGGTCACTCTGGACAAGAACTGGGTGCTGAAAGATTAAATGATATGCACAATACCCTATAAATAACAGTATTTTAAACCACTGTGTCTAATAAGAAAAAGGAGAAAGTGCCTATGAAAGAGGTATGTTGAAGAATGCTGGGTTCCCCAACAAAATCAGGGAGCAGGACAGGAATCTTGGACAAGGACCTCCACTTGTTGAAGAAAGCTGGGTTGCCCAGCAAAATTGGGGAGCAGGGACAGGTATTCCGTTCTGCCCAGGTGATTCGCAGCCAGCGGACAAAGAAAGACTTGCAAATCCAGCAGTTTTAAAAAGACTTTACTCACACTTATCCTAGTATACAATTCAGTAACAGGAAAACCATAGACTTTAGGTTTCTAGCTGGGCCCTGGCCTAATGTAGGTTTAGAATTCTAAGCTAAGATGGTCACTATCATGTGCTAAGGCCCAACAGGGAAGAGAACCGAGAGAAGGAGAGCAGAGGCAGAGGAGAGAGGAGAGGAAGAGGAGCACAAGGAAGAGAAGGCTACTGCTTTTATATCTTTTCAGCCCTTTCCAACCCACATCAACGAATAGCAGTTAAGGCCAATCCCTTCAGGTTTGCTTCGACCAGAGACCTACTTAGTCCCACTGAAATGTTAATATTGCCCCCAACCAAGGTCTGCCATTGAAGTTTCCCTGAAACCCTATGCAGAGTAGGGGAAGGGCATCTATCTGTACCATGGATATTATGAAGGCTTATCCAAGCCTTCATAAGATCCTTGTCTTTACTTCATAGTTGTTTTGGATACTAGCCTTTAGATTGATTAGAGAGCCATGCTTGCTTTCTTGGAGGGAGGCAAACAGCATTTTTCTCTGATCTAATTATAACTATATTATACTTAGAGAGCCAATATAGCCAGATAAAAATTCTGGTAAGATCTGTATAGTCCTACGATGATTGTAGTAGCATGAGAGAAAATATTTATAACAGCTCACACTGAATACATGGTAAGATATTCTGCCACATAGACTCACAGATCCAAACTGTTTTCCTGCCCCATCTACAAGTGGCCTGCAGAAGGTAACTCCAGGCAAGATGCAGAGGCTCTGGGCAGCAGTGTACTTCAACAGAGGCAGGTTGGCATGGAGGAGGCAGGAGGGAAATTGTGGACATTTGGTAGAGGAATGAGAACACTGAGTGAAGGGACTGGTTATGTAACATTGTAAACCTGAAACCCAATCATAATATCTTTGAAAATTTGTAATTCAGGTAGACAGATATAGATAAATAGATAGATAGGTAGATAGATAGATAGATAGATAGATAGATAGATAGATAGATAGATAGATAGATAGATAGATAGATAGATAGATAGATAGATAGATAGATAGATAGATAGATAGATAGATAGATAGATAGATAGATAGATAGATAGATAGATAGATAGATAGATAGTAGATAGAGATACCCACAATATATACATATATATGCACACACACACATATATATTCATGGAAACTTTATTTTGCTGTACTGAAGTAATATCTCTTGGGCTTATGCATAGTCAAGTACAGAAATTAAACAAACTCTCTCTGGGATACAACTATCCAATTGTACTTTAATAAAACCATGGAAACACCTGAAAATTCACATGCTGCTCACCAGTGCCTGAGACTGAACTGTGCATTATTTATTACTTATTCGTTTGGGAGAGTCATCTCTGGACACCAGCTACAGGTACTTGATCCGTTCTTTCTGCAATCTTTGATACAGCTATGTTGAATTTCATATTGTTCTTGCCATATTGCAGATTCATCTTCAGGTTACAGATTAAAGGATGTTTGTCCCAGCCCAGAGCAAAATGCTCAGGTGTCTCTTATAAACACTGGCATGCTTGTTTGAAAACTGCTCATTTGCATAAACTTTAAGCTTTTCAGTAGCATTTCTTAACTAGAACAAGAGATACTGCTAAAAACTAAGAACTGAATAATGTTTACTGAATTAAATTATTTTTTATTTATAAAGGAAAGTGGGTTCTTGAGAGCAGACATGCATTTTCTTCAACAAACTACAGAATAAAATAATCCTTTGACAGAAAAATCTTTCAAATGTATTTTGAATTGTTGGAGATAATGCAAAAGTTGAATCATTAAAAAAAGAAAACAAAGATTAATATTGCTCACAGTTTATATGACCCAACTTTATTGAAATTATTAACAGACTATAGAGCCTTGGAAGAAGTCAAAGGAACCCCACACCATGAGGGCAGCCATATTCAACATCTGGACTCCACAGCTCATCAAAGCTCCACCCAAGAGAAAAGTCAATCTCAAGTCCTGCTCATCAGAGTTCCACCCTATAGAGAAGCCTATTTCAAGCCTAGGTATGGTTGAACAAGGTATGTTCTCCCCCATTGTGTGTGGCAGCTTTGCGGCTGTGTAGTTCATCAGTAAATGAATGAACTGAGAGCCTACCTACTATCGAGAGTATCCCACCCTCATGGCAGAGCATGGCAGGCTACCCATGTCGTATTCAATATGCCAAGAACAGTAATGATAATGGACCTCATTCCCATGACCTGACTAAATGGTTTGGTGCTCTTCATGTTCCTGTAGTGAGCAGATGCCCTAGGGCTACACTAGCATGCAACAGAGACGAATGGAGATATTATTGGTGACCACTTGAGCAAATCAATGAATAATGGGAAGACAAGTGACAAGTAAGTGGCAAGCTATGGTTGAGGTCTGAGGTAGATGAGAGAGGGAAAAAAAATTAAGCTCTATTAGATAACATTTCTTTTGTGATTAAGGTCTTATTTGCTTTTACTTTGATCTAGCAATTCCATGAAATTAAATTTTGCCAATTCCAAGAAAATACATAAGCCATATGGGCATATGTCCTAGGTTTAGTCATGTGTTCCCAAATCATAATAATATTCTAAGATTAATACACCCATTTCAAATATCAAAAATTCTAGGAATGAAAAGACTCACTATTTGTCCTCTCTTAAAGAAGCGGGTACTTGGTAATTCAAATAAGTTTTTGTTAGGCTCAAGAAATGTCTCTGAAAAAAAACTTGAAGATAATTGCTACTCAAACTCTATGACTCATCTCTGAAACTATGACTTTGTTTCCACTGGAAAACTGTGAAATTCTCCAAGATTTCTTTTTCCACTAGAGTGAGAACATTCAAACAATGGAAGAAGATTTTGCTTCAGCTTATACTAGCATCTGATCAATACACACATTCAGCTTTGTCTAAACACTTGTATTTTCTTAAGAAAATTATACTATTTTTTCTTTCTATTATTTTAAATAATAGAGACAGACCTGGGGGCAGAGCTGCTACTGGCTCTCACTGTGCCCAGCCGCTCAGGAGGTGCCTGAGAGGGATGGCAGGTTCTAGCCCTGGCCCACCACCCCAGCAGAGCCTCACAACAAGCCAGATGACCCCCACTCCATGAGGACCTCCATTTTCCACATCGGACTTCCCCCTCATCGAACTCCACCCAGCAGAGCAGCCTATCACAGCCCTGCTAGTGTGGCCGCTTGCAGCCACAGGGTTCATCAATAAATGCTGGATTTTGAGATGACTACAAGAGTATGCTACCCCACGGCAGAGCCTGGCAAGCTACCCGTGTCGTATTTGATATGCCAGATACCAGTAACAATTATAGACCTCATTCCCATGACCTGATGGAATGGTTTGAGGCTCTTTATGTTCCTAGAGCAAGTAGGTGTCCTTGGGCTCTATTTGCATGAGACAGGTCATATGGAGATGTTACTGGTGCCCGCTCGAGCAAATCGATGATGAACGGGAAGACAGTGACAGTGATTATTTTAAATGTCAATATATTTAGTACATTGAAAGGTTCAACTTAAGAAGCACTCACATTTATCCAATCAGTACCCTCCAAATCTTTTTTCTTAAGTATTTATTATACCACCATGAGGTATACAATTACAAAGATGTTCATAAGATGTTCATATTTGGATTTCGGTCATACACTGTTCCAGCACCCATCCCTCCACCAGTGACCATTTCCTACCACCAATGTCCCCGATTTCCTCCCCTCTTGCCAGCCCACCTCCATGGAAGGTTCTTTATTTCTTTCCCTTTCTCTCTATTGCTTTCTCTTTTCCTCCCCTTCCACATTGTGGATTACAGTGCATACATTAAAAGGTTGTCATGTGTATTTTTTGCCTGTATTTAATGCTCAGTTCTAGGTTGTTATTAGTACCCTCGACAATTGTTAGCACACTGTTCCATTTTCTGTCTTGCCTAGCCTATGACTCGACACATTTGTGATAATCTCCCCTTTGACAAGACCTCCTGATACATGTTTCACTTGACCTTGGATATTGGTATCATAATATTGTCATGCAAATAAATGCAGTCATTCTGTATCTGTCTCTCTTCTTCTGGCTAATTTCGCTCAACATAATCTTCTCCATGTCCATCCATTTATAGGCAAATTTTATAACTTCATTTTTCCTAATAACTGCATAGTATTCCATTGTGTAGATGTACCAAAGCATCTTTATTCAGTGATCAATTCTCGAGCACTCTGGTTGTTTCCAGATTCTGGCTATTGTGAATAATGCTGCTATGAAAATAAAAGTAGTAATGGTGTTTCCACTGCGTATTTTTGGCTTCCCAGGGTATATTCCCAGGAGTGGTATGGCTGGGTCAAATGGGAGTTCAATTTCTAGTCTTTGGAGGAATGTCCGTATTTTTTCCAGAAAGGCTGTACCAACCGGTATTCCCACCAACAATGGATGAGTGTTCCCTTTTCCCCACATACTAGCACTTGTTGTTCTTGTTCTTTTGGATATGTGCCAGTCTCTGAGGTGTGAGATGATAACTCATTGCTGTTTTGATTTGCATTTCTCTGATGATTAATGCTGATGAGCCTTTTAATATGTTTTTGGCCATTCAAATTTCTTCCTTGTTGAAGTTTCTGTACATTTCTTTTACCCATTTTTTGATGGGGCACCCTCCAAATCTTTCAAATGACTGCAAACTAAATAGAGGATTTCAAAAGAAATTCTTCCCAAAAAAGTCATACAATAACCAATTAGCACATGAAAATCATTGAACATCCACTAATTACTTGAGGAAATGCAAATCAAAACTGAAATAAGAATTTTTAGCACCCTTTCAGGAGAGCTAATGTCTAAAAGACAAGAAATAGCAAGCTGGAGAAGATACAGAGAAAATGGAACCCTCATTCACACACTGTTGGTGGGAATGTAGTGATATACCAACATTAAATAATGAAAATATCTCAAAAGTTAAGAATATAACTATCATACAATTTAGCTATTCATCTTCTGGATTTTGATTTAAAACATTGGCAACATAAATGAAAAAAGACAAAGACCTATGTATATAACCCTAGGTTTAAAGTGACACTATTCACAACAGTTTGTTTGTTTGTTTGTTTGTTTGTTTTTTGCTTTTTGGGTCACACCTAGCAATACTCAGGGGTTACTCCTGGCTCTGTACTCAGGAATTACTCCTGACTATGCTCGGGAACAATAGGGGACACATTATAATCTATATAATGAAAATATAAAACAAAGATACAGACAGAATATTGAATGAAGCAAGATCAAGAAAGGAACTTACGTACTCAGGAAAGCCCATAAGACTCATAGCAGATTTATCAACAAGAGCCTATGAGCCAGAAGACAATGATGGAATACAATTTAAAAAAAAATCCGCAGTGAAATGAATATCTCACCTAAAACACTTTAACCAGCTAGATTATCATCATTCAGATCAGATTTGAAGGAATGATACAGAGCTTCATGAACAGGCAACAGCTTAGAGAATTTATAGCCTTGAAACCAGTTTTGTATGAACAGTAGAACTATCCTGCTGGTTTTCCATTGGGAGGGCACTTTGCATTCAGACATAGGCATATAAGGGTTATTTTTGTGAAAAAGTGGCAAGAGAGCATATGTATCTAAAAGCATACATACATGTCTACATGTACATGTACACATAAATATTGCTAGAGAATAAACTAAATCTTTTTTAAAAATCTTTTGATTGAAAAACAATCTTGATCTAAAAAACAGAGCTTAGTGAATAACATTAAAAATGTTTCATCCATCCTCCATTCATTTAACACTATTTTTATACTTCAGCTTCTTCCAAATTGTAAACTAAGTTCTAAAGGAATAAATCACATAAGTGATTTATATAATCACTTTCTCCATTTGTGCTGTAATACTGCTTGCAAAGCTTACTGCAAAGTTCTGTTAATATATAATGCAGTGGAAACTATGCACCAAATTTACTTGTCTTTAGACTTCAATAATTCATTAAGAACATTTTTCTTTTCATTCAGATACCCTATTTGTAGGTGGAGGGGGAAACTCAGGATTTTTTTTTATTGCTTACAAAGTAATGGAAATTTTATCTCTGAGCTTGATATATACAATGTTCAAAAGCTTAAAAGCTATTGGATTACTTTCTATTCACGACCTACTTGATAGCCCTGCATTTTGTATTGTAAATGAAAGATTGCTTCTCTTTTTCTTGTATGCCCTTTACATATGCTTATGCTAGAATGAAGGATTTTTTAATACCACCATGAGATAAACAATACAAAAATGTTCATGTTTGGGTTTTGGCCATACAGTGTTCCAGCACCCATCCCTCCACCAGTGCCCATTTCCCACCACCAATGTCCCTGATTCCCTCCCCCACACACAGCCTTTCTCTATAGAAAGTTCTTTATCTCTTTTCTCTATTTCTCTTTCTCTCTCTTTCTCTCTTCCTTCTCTTACATATGAAGGATTTTTTGTATATACACAGGAAGATAGGTAAGGCTATGCATTTGGAATATAGGAGTTAATGAACTCTGAATTAATTATTCCTGGGAATCCATCATATTTCCTAACTAAAAGCCTCAGTTGCCCTTAGGTTGATTCTAATTCCTTATACCCCAAAGAGGGTCCCACCATGAGACTGGATGAACTCAGGACAAGCCATAAATGACTCTCTTACTGTGTTTATACAAAACGACTAGAAATATTATTGAAGTGATTGTTTACCAGCCAAGGATGAGAGAAAACAACACACTGGAGCGAGGCCTCCTGGTGGTTTTGCCCCCATAAGGGAAGCTTCCTCTCACCTCATTGTTTTGGGATAAAGAGCCTTTGCATTTTGTATCTCCCCTCCCCACAGCCTTTTATAAATACACATCTTGGACAGATTTGATTTGACTGAATAGTCGTGTATGTATGGAGTTAGTTTGAGTGAGAAGTGATTGGAGATAGATTAAAAATTTAGATTTTTCTAGAGCTGGCAGTCTTGCTTCTTTGTCCATCGGCCGGGGAAGAGGGGGAGAAGTAATTGGCCCCTAAACATGGTCAGGGAACCTGCCAGACCCCAATATCTGTTTTGACCCTGCTCAGCCCAACACAAGACTACAGGTTTAAGATTTGAATTTTTTCACATAAGTTAATTGTGTCTATTCACGAATCCTAGGTAGCTAGGTATTTGCAAAATAAACCTGGTCTTTTTTTTTCATATATATGAAATAGTAATAATGATGTTCTGTTCACCTTCTGGTTATTATAATGTATGTAAACATACAAAGCTCTTTTCTGCTCAATAGAAATTATGCAACACCAGGTACCACTGGACTTATAGCTCCAGGCTTGAGTGCACTGATCATTTTCAGTTACAGCAAAGTCTCTTCAAGGACTTCGTTTCCTCTCTTCCTTCACTCTCTGGATCATGATGGTCCACTCTAATTCTAGCCAGGCAATTGCCCTGGCATCTGTAGTACTATGAAGGTGTGTCTGAGCTCTGATGTCAAGAATACGGGGCAGGAGAGCACCACAAGCGCTTTTGTTCACCTTTGCAGAAAATAGGCCTTGATTTACTGAGACAACCTTTAAAGACCACCAGGGGCTCTTTGGAAGAGAAAGGTCCTGGACTCCAAGTTTTGTGTCCTGAACAGCTCTGGGGTCTTTTTTCCTTTTAACTTCATTTCTTTATCCAGAAAAAGAAAGAAACTGAAACCCCAGGATGGAAGGGGACCCTAACATCAAAAATCCATCCTTTTGTTTTGCAATTGAAAGCATCAGTGAACTTGAGTGCCAAAAATTATACATTAGACTTTTATTTATTCATTTACTTTGGATATCCTTTCCTTTCCTTTTTTTAACCTTTAGGTTTGTTTGTTTATATTACACAACCATGAGATACATAGTTACAAAGTTGTTCATGATTAAGTTTTGATCATATAATGTTGCAACACCCATCCATTCACCAGCTTACATTTTCCACCACAAGTGATCTCAATTTCCCTCCTTTTACCCCATTACCACCAGTCTGCTCCTACAACAGGCAACTTTCTTCTGTCTCTCTCTCCCTTTTTTCTCTCTCCCTCCCCCACCCCTGTCATCTCTTCTCCTTTTGGATATAATGATTTGTAATACAGGTACTGAGACATTATCATGTATACCCCTATGCCTACTTTCAACATTAAGACTTGTACAGAGTGATCATTTCCATATATCATTGTCATATACACATTGAACTTTAATGTGGAGATTTAGAACCACATTTTGATGACTCATTTTTTGGTAATACATAGTTTGAGGGAAGTAAACACTATGGTATATGAAATATACAGTTTCATATAGTAATCATATATGTCATTATGTAATATTTAGCATCCAAATTAAGTTTTGTTTTCACTGATACCTATTACATATATCTGATAACTGATATTAAAGGCCATTTTTCTTTAAAAACAAATTCTAGTTCCCTTTGAAACTTTTAACAAAAACTTACATATAAGTTAGTTGAACAAGATTTAAGGAGAATTATGCAATGATCTCTTCAAAGAAAGGAAATGCTTTTAACTATTTCTGACAATAAAATAATTTATGCTTAAGAACTTTTCCTTTGGCTGAGATAAATGTGTTTTCATACTGCAGCAAGGTTCAATGAAAGCACTTCCACTTTGAACCTTTTAACAATAATTTCCATATGGTTTTCCTAATCACAGGCTTGATTTTATGAACCGGACGTTTACAGAACGCCATCAGACAACATTGACATCTTTGGCAAATTTCTTTTCATGACCTGTTTTTCAAGTTAAAATTAGAAAGCCAAAAAATCTTTTGACATGAAAATACTAGTCTCGTTAAAGGGGTGATTTTAAGATCAACTTATTTCCTAGCATACTTCAAATATCTCCATAAGCCATTTTACACATCCTCATCTTCCCTTAGCTATTGGTTCTATAACTAGGTCAAGGCATGATTTACCAATCTCCACAAAAGCACTATGGGTATATGTTATCGGAGAGGTTAAGTGAATTTCTCCAAAGTCACATGGGCATTCATTTTCATTCTGGCAGGATGGCTGCAGAGTGCATGCTTTTTAGGACCATCATACATAGCACAAATAAACCATCCAGCACTTATGCACAGCTAATAATCCAGACAGAATCTTAACAGATATATGGAAGAAATAAAAGCATCCCCGTATTGGCCTCTGTTTCCCATCAGCATTTTGTATCATTTTCTGGGTGGCCCACAAGTGTCAGGCATTGTTTCAGCAGCTTCAAGAAGAGGGAAATAAAGAACCACAAGCTCTGTCTGTCTTCAAGGAGATTATCTCTCCTAGCAGCAGGAAGACACAGGGAACAAAACTGTTTAACTAGATTGCTGAAGGCAATGGAGAAAGATGGACAGTAAGATAGGCTCATCAGAAGGAAGGTATACATGGGTCAAGAAAAACTTCTCTCAGGAGACAATAGAAGGATTGCTTTTTATTGTTCTTTAATATCTTGAGAAAACAATCAGGAGAAATGCTACTACACAAAGCACTGAGACAGTAAATAACAAAAGACAAAGATCTTAAAGCAGGAAAGTTCTTAACTGGTGCAAATCACTGAAAGGGAAGGAAGGCCAAGGGGATCAGTGGAAGACGCTGAAGTTAGACAGGAAAGCAAGCTCGCACAAGTCCCAGCGGGGAAAGCACACATTTTATTTTAAGCACAATGGAAACTGCTGAAGGGCTTTAAACAGGATGGCAGTGTACCACCCTGGCATATTTGGGGAACACAATAGAGACACAGGGAGACTGGAGAGCTCAGTGAAAAGGCTATTGTTATCATCAAAATGAGATGTGAAAGTGGTTTGAATTACAATAATATAAATGGAGGAGGGAAAGAGTAAACCATTTTTGAGAAATATACTGGGCAGGCATTGACAAGTCTTTTGGCTAAAAGCAAGCAGATGGATGAGGTGAGATTTGCTGAGAGCCAGAAAGGAAAAGGATGGGTGAGGCTGTGGGCAGACTCAGGGAGAGGACTGAGCAGATCAAGAATTCTGTGTTGTGGGGTGGGAGGGAAACTGGGGTCAGTGATGGAGGGATGGGACATGTATTCATGGGATTATAAGCCTGAAAACCTGTTATAAACTGGGTAAGTCACCATCTCTAAATTTAAAAAAATTAAAAAGAGATAGTAAAGGAAATCTGTGTTCAGCCCGAGAGAGAGTACAGAGGTTATGCTCCCTTGTCTGGGCACAGTTGATTCCATTCCCTCTCCAGCACTGAGAGTGACCCCTGAGAGGAATCCAAGAACATGGTCGGGAGAGGCCTCCAAAACCCACCAAATAAAGAACTCGGTATTGCACTGCAGAATTACCTACTAGGAAGGTTTGTTCTTGTCTGATATTTAGAAATCGGGTTTTAACAGAGCTCTCATTCCGCCCCAGAGCCCTAAATGCAGCTCGGTGTTGCCTGCACTGTCTGTACACGGTGGTTAGTGCCAAATGCAGTTTCCCTTATGTGAACCTGCAGCTCTAAAATTCACAAAATGGAAAGCATCTACATAATAAGCCTATGCACAAATTCTGGGCAGTGAGTCTAAAAGCATTTCCAAGCTGGGTGAAAGTACCGGCAAGTTCCCACAATACTTAACTAGAAGAATCAAATACCTGCTCTGACTCTGGCAGCCGAGCTCCTAGATGGCAAGTTCTGGCCCATGGCCTTTGAATTTTGCCCTGCAGCCCTTTTCCTTTGCTGCTTTTGCTCTTTCTTTACACTCTCATAGGCAGCTGTAACATGGATTTTCACTAGCACAGATCCATCATAGCTGTAAGTATGTGCTGAGTCGTAATGAATCATCAAACCTGCATTTTCAGTCACCCAACACAGTGTATAATAGTATTTTATTTTAAATTATAATTAAATTGCATCTTTTATCATAAAAATCATGCTGAGTGAAATTAGTCAGAAGGAAAAGGACAGATATAGAATGACTGCATTCATTAATACGACATAAATAGATACCAGTGTTTTACTAAATGTGGGAAATGGTAATGGCAGATTAAGACTCACCATTGAATATACACAAAGAGACTTAAGTGATAAACTCTAAATACCTGCAGGGCTAGCCACAATGTGTAAAATAAGAGGCTGAGAGATGCAGAGACATAGAGAGAGACAGAGAGAAAAAGAGAGGAAACTGGGGTACCTGCTATTAAGGCAGCATGGGGGTGGGCAGGAGGGGGTGGGGTACATTGGTGGTGGAAATGGGGCACTGGTGGAGGGATGGGTGCTGTTATACTGTATTTCCAAGAACCAATTATGATCACCTTTGTAATTGTATGTTTCACTGTGGTATAATAAAAAAAAATAAATAATAAAAAATTAAAAAAAAATTATTTTGGATGTGCTAAACTTAAAATATTTAAGTAACATTTAATCAGAGATTATTTGCACAAATTTTCAGCCTTTGATTCTAGTGTCAGCTATAATGCACGTGCATGGTAAGATAATATATTTCCACTTATAAAACTGATCATATATTTCCACTTCTTGAACAATGTACTTGACATTGATAGAAATTCAGCTTAATAGAACATCACTAGTTTAAAAGCAATGACTTCATTACATGAGATTCTTAAGATGATTGATAAGGCTGAAACATTTACATTTATAAAAGAGAACTTACCTCCTAATCACTACCTGAAGGGTCTTTAGAATTGCTCAGCCATGAACTAGATTTACTTAGTAATATCCATCCCTGCTTTCGTATTTACATGCTGCTTTATCATGTTCATCTTTCCCCAAACTTCTAACAGCTCCTTTCCAGACTCACTCTTAGCTATTGGCATTTTTTTTTTTTTGCTTCAAAACAACCTATCTGTGCTGGTGCCCCATAGCTCTCCTGGCCTCCATTTATCATCTAGAAATATCTGTACCCCTCAGAGACCCATCTCTCCCTGAGCTACCAAGGACTTGACTTAGCATTTCTCGTGTCTCTCCTCCCTCTCCAGTCCCTTCCTTCAACATGATCTTCAGGTCTTCACCATCTACACACGAACACTTACTTTTTATTGCTCACCATAAATAGTTTGATCTCTACTTTTGTTCCAGCCATTGAAAAATTCCTGCCCCTCAAGGTTGCTGGTGTGGCTGTGGTGCCCAGCTTCGTCAGCAGGTGGCAGACAGGAGACAGACTTGTCTACACCCAGGGTTCTACCCCGTGGGCCCTGGATGGTTGACGGTCGGTCTGACATAGAAAAAGACCGGGCCCCTGGGATGAACCCAGAGCCATGGAAGAGCCTGGCAAGGTATCCATGGTGTATTCAATATTCCAAAAACAGTAACAATAACGGACCTCATTCCCAATGAATGGAGACATTACTGGCGCCCGCTTAAGCAAATGATGAACAACAGGAAGACAAGTGACAAGTGACTTGCTTTTTGCTTTGCTCTGCATTTGGCAGCGTATTTCTCAAAAAAAAAAAATGACTTTTATGGTCACTGGTTTCAATTGCTTTCCTTCAACTCTCATTGTCCTCAATTCACAGATTTTCCTGTAGTGGTTCCTCCAAAGCAGCTCTTCAAATTGCCACCACACCAAGCTAAATCCTCTTGTCTTGCTTGATTCTAGCGTTACTTTGCTTGATGGCAACCAATGGTAAGAGTGCATCCTCTCTCCCCTTGAAATGTTTTATTTCCTTTGGTGTCCCAGGACATTGTCTCTCTCAATGAAACAGGAAGTTGCTTCATGGCCACACTTTCTCAGATTGCTTTATCGTGCGTCTTCTCCCTGCGCATTAAGCTTCAGACTGCCTCTTTGGCAGCACTCACTTCTTAGCAATGGTTTTGAATTCTGTCCATCTGTTGTCAACTCCCCAATATTTTCTGTCTTGCAGAAATAACTCATACAAGACTTTTATATCCAACTTCCTACTTCACAACTTCATGTGGGTGTGCTTAAAAGACACCTCAAATCTAATATAGCAAACACTGAGCACCACCTGCAAATTTTTATGCCCTTCTTACTAAATCCTTCTATTGGTGGCAATTCCTCTTCCAATTGTTTAAGCTGAAAATGGAATTGTTGTTTGAGGAGGAGAAGGTGGGGTTTGGGAAAGGGCAGGGGCTAGGAATAAACTGGAGTCATCTCAAACACCTAAAACCCTGGACAATTTCTCCAGCCCTGAATATTTTTAGAGTGAGGGCAGGAACTGAGTCATACTCAACAGTGCTTAGGCTCTGTGCACCTGGCTAACTACCGGTGGTGCTTAGGGGAACCTGTAGAGTGTCAGGGATTGAACCAGCCCTGTGGCATGTGAGGCAAATGCTTTAACCTTTGTACTAATCCCTTAGTTCTCTGGTATTGTTAATGCCCACTTGTTGCTCCTATTCAATGTCCCACCCATTGTTATCTTCATCTGAATGCTCACAACCTGAGGCAGAGAAGCTAAGTGATTTGTCTAACATTCCTTCACTGGCAATTAACTGCTGAAATACAAACCCAGTCTAAAGTTTGTGTCAGTAGTAAACAACTTGTTGTTGGTTTATTTCACATACGAATCTAAAGATGAGTTGTCCATAAGCCACTAGGATAGAACTTAAACTACTAAATAGGATTAAACTATTCCAAACTTCTTTAAGGTGACTGAGTCGTAACTCTGTAGTTCACAGTCAATAAAAGAAATCTGTCTTGTAGTTTTATTAGCACACTGAGACAAGAATTTATCAAAGATTGAGCCAAGGCATTTTCCCTCTGACCTTAGATTAAAAGACGCACAAAGACTTCTTGCTACATTACCTAGAATTCTGATGAGCAAACTGTCCAGTGCACTTACAAGAAATGATAGTAAAAGACGGCTTCTGTTCTTCCTTGCTATGATCCCATCATTCCTCTTCCTGTGGTTTTCAAAGTCTGGCAGTTTTCAACAGATTTATGAAGCTGCAGGAAGAAGCAAGTGATCCCATTCCATTCTTCCTTCCCCCACAATTCTCGGACACAAGCATTATCAGATTGTTTCCAAGACGTTATCTGTCTAAATTGTTTTGGTTCCTTGGGCCCAATGTTTTTATTACACATACTCTACATGATGTAAGAACTGATCGTTTTCAGAAAAGGACTTGGAGAAGGCACTTAGTTTGCCAAGCAAAGGTTGTAAACAACCATGTCCATGGGTCATTTCCTTTAAAGGCAACCACATGCAGAGCATTAGCGACCTCTCAACTTTGGCGGCAGTCTGGTTTGCAATCCCACTATTGAGCACCATCATCCTTTAGGGCTTGGAGACACTGTCCTATATCTTCTTGGGATGATACATTAGGAGAAACATTAAAATGCCATTTTTATCACTTAGAATTCTTATATGATGTATTATATATATTGGCAATACTATGACTTTTGAATGATCTAATAATTTCTCCATTTTCCACTATATGAAATAGTCATCTCTACTTCTTCTTTACCATATTTTAAAATTTCTTTATGCCTGAGAATAATACTTCTCTGTTAAAAAAGTCAGATATAGCTACTAGTCCTAGTAGCTATATCTTAACTTCCAATATATGGATAGAGTCGAATTCAAGAATTCCTTAAAATTACTACTATAAGTAAAGCAATCATGGACCAGAGATATAGTAGTACAAGAGTTAAAGTGTTTGTCTTGCATGTGACCTGACAAAGTTCCATCCCAGAAGCTAGTTTCATTAAATAGTACCTACTTATCTGGTCTTTATTTGCTTGGGTTGTGATGCAATTAAAAAAATCTCTTTCCAGAAATTTGTATTAAGAAAGTGAACTAGCCAAAACAAAAATTCAAAGTACATTAAACATTAGTTACATAGTCTAACATTACTGTTCTGTGATTATCCAACATTTGGGGGGCTTTTGTTTTTGCTTTCTGGATTGCACCCAGCAATGCTCGGGGGTTACTCCTGACTCTGCCCTCAGGAATTACTCATGGCAGAGCTCAGGGGACCATTTGAGCTGCTGATGATCGAACCCAGGTTGGCTGTGTGCAAGGCAAATATCCTACCTGCTGTGCTATCGCCTCCATCCCCCAAATTCTGATTTATCAAACAACTGTCTTTATTCTTCCCCAGGGCACATTCAAAATTGGAGTGTTGTTTTTATTTCAAGTCTTGTAGTTACACCACCATCCTCACTGCATCCTTAGTGACCTTTTTTCTGGAAGCATCTGTTATTCATTTCTACCCCTAGTTGGATTTTCCCAGCTCTCACAATTAAGTTTGGAACACCATAGCAACATTTATCTGAACCACCCCAGAAATACTGTCTGTGTTGGGGACCCTGCTATGTGCTCAAAGCCATAAAGCAGTATGAACCTCTCTCCTCTGCCTTTTTCTACATTTTTATGCATTTTCCTTCCTACAAGAGAGGACACATGCCCTACCATCCACCTTACAATCTCCTTTTCTATTTTTCCTTACATCACCATTTTAAAATGCTCCTTAAACACTCCTGTTTTATATATCTTTACACTTCAATCCATTATACCTAAATTCTTTCACTCACTATATTTTAAATTAGATGTGGTAAGATTAATGTAGTGATTGTCAATCCAAAAGAGCTCTGCTTTACTATTTGCATTAGAATGATGGTGTTTTTTTTAAAGATTGGAGTGGGGAATGATAAAGGAAAGGGTGAGAAAAGTTAGATTTGAATCATCAAAGGAGAATTTTCTTTGGGGTGTAGGTTTACACCCACACCCCATTCTCCTATGGAGCCAAGGTACCCTAACAGTCTTAGGACAGAGTTAGGTTTGGCAAGATAGTGACTCTGCTCTGTCCCACACCTTCTGTCATGCAGAACTACTACAAAGGAGAAAATGTGCTGCTTTTCTCTGTGTTGTGTTAGAGACTCCCTAGAGAACAAATACAAGTATTCTGTAGAACAGTCCTAATGTTCCAGACAAAAACTGAAGCCGATGTTTCCTAAGCGCTTTCCTTGACAGGTTTGTTATCTCAAAGAACAACATGTTCCGCTCTCTCACCTGACTCATATTCCAGGTAACACAATATCTCACAATACTGAGCAGTACTAACAGGATTGTGCTGAATTCATGCAAATGTAAAAATTCACCTAAATGTCTAAATAGAATTAACTCTGTTTCCACTAAAAAAGCCTTTTCTTCACAAAATTTTCTTCTGTCATTTGGAAATAAATGAAGTTCATAAGTTGCATCATTTGTCAGAATTTCTAATAACTGTATTTAATTCAATCATATAGTCTGAATCCCAAGCTTAGAATCTATTGATTCAACTTTAAAACTACCATAAGTTATATTTCTCCTCTATACCTAAATCCTTTACTTTCACATAAGAACACCATTTTCAGATCGCCTATCCATCGAGAGGTACTATAAAATGTAATGCTCTCCAAACCAATTCTCTTTGCATTACACTGGCTGGTTTAAAACCTCTCTTTTCTTTTGCATGACCTTGTATAAAAGTGCAAAAATTAATAGTTGTAGTACAATGATTGTAAGGCAAATACTATTTGAGTGAGTTTAACTTTAGAGATAAGAATGTAGGATTCCCAGATAAATTTGCAGACTGCTTGCATTAATTAAATAAGAAGCCTATTAGCTGTGATTCTAATATAAGACAAAATAATCTAAGTGTGCAAATACTTAAAGCTTGTGAGGTGAAAACAGTAAAGACAACCCATCGCAAATAGCTAGTGGCTTGAAGCTATAGTTAAATCATTTACTATCATTGTGTCCATGCTTTCTCTCCCCTTGAAGTTATGTTAACAGCGACTTGGTTCCTAACCAATTCCAGTTAGGTAGTCTGATTTGGTATATACCTCATTCCCATGACCTGATGGAATGGATTGAGGCTCTTTATGTTCCTGGAGCAAGCAGATGCCCTTGGGCTCTACTAGCATGAGACAGGACATATGGAGATGTTACTGGTGCCCGCTCAAGCAAATCGATGATGAACGGGGAAGACAGTGATACAGTGATAGTCTGATTTGTGCTGAAAACTACTCAAAAGCACTTATTTGATGTCTTGGTTTAACTTTCAGCAACTGAAATGTCTGAGTTGGTAAATAACAGAATGAGAACAAACACTTCTTGCTTTCCCCCTACCCACACAGAAGACTTGACTATAAGTTTATCATATGCTTAGATGTCTTAATATAGCAAACATATTTTCACCACAAATACTTTAAGAACCATAATGACCTTCCAAATCAATGTTATAAAGGAAAATGACCATGACATCTTGAAATGGACAGTGCTGTGAGTGCTTCTGCAGCATCAATGCAGATATGCAAAAGCAGAGACCCAAACAGACTGCCCCATTGTTGGTCCTCACCAAATAAATTCACTGGAGAGCACAGTCATTGCTTGAGGGGAAATCCAAAACTGCAGAACACAAAACTAGGGCCCAGTTCAGAGCTAAGCAGTGTTTTCTGTGTGTGATGGGGAGGGAAGATGAGAAGTCACTTGTCACTTGTCACTGTCTTCC
>JAJIBD010011860.1:0-62691 GCA_021461705.1 Cryptotis parvus
CATGGTTTCAGTTCTAATCCAAACAAACAAACTTTCTTCTGAAACCCTGATTTTCCTTTTCAGTTTTTTCTTTGTGGCATCATTATTTTCTACATTTCAAAGGGGAGAATTGTTTCCTTGAGTGTGCCTGGAAATATAAGCACATAAATCACCCACTCAATTTACTTAACAAGGAGGAATAATCTCACTGCCCCCTTCCCACCAAACAATGCCATCTTTGGGCGGGAAATGCTGCAAGTCCTTTTAGAAGACCCCAGTGTATCTAATCAAATCACTTTTAATAGTACCACAAAATAAGGTCTCTGTCTTAAATGGCTTATTAAACATAACAGCAATTAGACGGCAGATATTTCTTAGTTGGCTCTAACTTTAGCTGCCTCTTCAATCATGGCATCAAGCAGGCTAGCTTTATGGCAGTGTAAACATTCATTTGAAAGCCTAATAACAGAGTGGTTCCTTCCAACTCCCCTTGAACACCTTGAGCCAACTTTGGATGAGTGAAAAAATCAATTCATGTCTTACCCAGGACATCTGTCCTCAAGATGTGACACCTAAAATGATACGTATGAGACATCAATCACCAAAGGCAACTCATAAAATTATGGCTAACAATAGTATACAGTGTTGTTCCCGTCAACCGCATGAGGAAAGAAAGAGAAAGGGCATCTAGCAAAGCATTTATTAGTCGCTTTATTAGTCTCTAGTACATGTTCTTGAATTTTCCAAAATCTCTAACAGGGAATGGACTTGGCCTCGTTGCAAAACCACAATATGGAAGACAGTCTTGTGCTACTGAGGGCGCTAGAAAAGAAGCACGGGGAGAAAGATGAGCAGAACTGTTCCTGAACCTGGCATCCTGAAGAGGAGAGAGTCAACTCTACTAGGCCTTCCAAGGCCCCACTAGGTGAATATAAAGAGCTCCAGTGACTACGAAGAGAGGAGGCCCGGCCTGCCCACAGTGTCTTCCTGTCCCAGCTCCTTCCACCAACATCATGGAAGAGATCCAAGGAGGTGACATGGGGGGTCCTTCCTATGTCATATACACCGGTCTGTCTAGTGGGATGTTAGAAGTTGAACAGCCTCAAAAACATGTGCCTGAACATGGGCACGGAAAAGTTGTAGAAGAGGAAACAGCAGCAGAGGGTGGTGAAGGGACTCCCCGAAGGTCACAGAGGGAAACCACCAGCACCTTCACCACTTGTGACTTGAATGGAAATAGTCTTTTTTCTGACAGGCAGAAAAATAAAAAAGAATGAGTACACGGTGTGTCAGCAGAAGACATGCATGCAGCTAGCTCATTGCCTAAGACAGGAAATGAGGATTCACAGAACTAGCTTCCCTATTTCGATCGCAATTTTTTCCTGTAATTGGGTAAGGCTGAGGGGCAAACTCTGGTCAAACATCACAAAGATAAAGTGAAGTTTGGGGGGCAGAGGAGGGTAAATTTAGGTCCAATAAAGACATTTCAACCATTTTATTAATCCACTATTACATAGGTTACCTAGGCTTGGCATTTGGGAAAATACAGGAAAACTGTGAGACAGGGTCTTTTCTCTCCAAACTTTTTTTTTTAAAAAATGATGGAGAGGATCAGAAATTGGGGTTGACAATGATGCTTATAGGACTTCAGAGGTCAGAGGAGCCAAAGGATGCTGGACAAGGTATCACGGAAGACTGAACCAAGCTGGGCTCTGTGGAAGCTCAGGCATCTGAGCTGTGTGAGGGGGGTGCATGGAGGGCAGATATAGGGAGTATCTCAGCAGGACAAAAGTTTCTGAGGTAGGAATGAATGAGACCACAATTAAGTGGCCTAAAGGATGGATTTAAGGATGGAAAACAACACTGAATCCATAGGAAAAAGCCTGATGACTGACTCACCAAATCCCTTGGCTGAAGCAGCACAAAACCCAGCACCAGAGTCTAGACTCATGTCTCTGGAGGCTGCTGCCTCATGGGACACTAAAGAGAATCAGATGTGTGTGTGTTTTAGATGTACCTGTGCCAGGCTCCACAGTAAGTCCTATCCTTTGCACCGTGACTAACATCCTGGCCTCTCCAAAATATAAAACCTGTCCACACCACATGAGGGGCAATTTCTCTTTCACACCAAGATTCTCCAAGAGGAAACTGGGCAGATAGTTTTAAAAAGCCATTTCTAGAGGCACAAGGTACTGAGGAGGCAACAAAACATGGTTTTGCCAAACCTATTAAATATCCAAGAAGCCATCCCCAAATGCCTTTCTATGCTTTGTTACACATTCCTTCTTTTAAGGGATCAGCTCCTTCTGTCAGAAGGTCTGCCTGTGGCCTTCCAATTATTACCTTCCAACTTCTGGGTGGGGAAGGTACGCGAGGAGTGTGGAAGAATGATGGAGTCATTTAAATGGGGAGGCTATTTCAAAGGTTAGA
The DNA here is from genome assembly GCA_021461705.1 of Cryptotis parvus. Lineage (NCBI taxonomy): Eukaryota > Metazoa > Chordata > Mammalia > Eulipotyphla > Soricidae > Cryptotis > Cryptotis parvus. The sequence goes on from JAJIBD010011860.1 coordinate 2,410, forward strand.
ACATGGCACACCCTAACGCCTGCCATATACAAAGGCTATTTATAAGAAGTCTGATTTTCAACTTGGATTTACAATGAAGTTTGAAGCAGAGAGAGTGAAATTCCAGACTGAAGACAAATTACAGCTGGAAAAATCATTTCAAAATTAAAAAAAAAAGAAAAAAGAAACCAAGAAAGCCTTCCAAAGTGGTTACTCAAGATGGTGCTTCAGATCCAAGAGGGAAAGGCTTTGGGGACACAGAAGGTGGAAAGTCTTCAGCCTATTTTTGTAGCCCTGTCTTCAGTCCTCTGTGCAACTCAGCCTAGGGAAGACTTTTCTCCATGGAACTAAGAAGGCAAAGGCTCTGGGTCATTCTGGGCACCAGTCAAATGCAAAAAACAGACTCAAGGTTCAGAGCCATAGAACAGTAGGCAGGGTACTTGCTTTGCATGCAACCAACCTAGATTCAATCTGTTGGCACCCCAGATCTTCTCCCAAGCCTTGTCAGGAATTATTCCTAAGCACAAAAACCGGATTGAGTCCTGAGGACCACCAGGTGTAACTCCCCAAAACACAAAAAAAACCCCGAAACCCCAGAAGTTTATGTTGACCTGCTGTTCTGAAATTTTCTGGAACCATGGGGACTCTAGAGGTATATGCGGCATGAATAGAGGGTTCGCGTTTTGGACACTAAATTGCAGCACTATAAGGGGTGTTTCTGGAAGCGGATAATTTCATAAACATTTTCTGGCTGCATTCCACAATAAGGAACACATTTTGCACAAAGACATGTGTGAATGAGTCAAAATGGACACTTCACAAAACCATTTCAGAGGACACTGCCCTCTGATATTTTATGCCTTCATCCTGCCCTTTCCTGCCTATTTTTTTCTGACTCCACTTCACTTACTGGATTTCCTGATCTCTCCTAACACAGTAATTGGATTTGAGTCCCAAGATCCAATACCACCAGGCACCTGCTTGTGGGAGGGCTCAGGATGGTTAGAAAATCAAGTGATAAAAATGTTGAAAAGGAGAATGATACTCTTTAGGACACAGGAAAATAATACAAAATTCACATTTCTGTGCCCATGAATGAAGTTTTATTAGCAACAGTCATGCTTGTGCATTCATGTGTTTCTGAGGTCACTTTCACACTATTCTCAGAATCAGTATGACCCACCAAACCAGAAAAAATGCTATTGCAATTTTGCTGGAAACTATTAGCATACCCCCTGTCCTAATGAGTTGCAACTCATGGATTAAAAAAGTTCTCAAAATAATTTTGCCCAGAAAGCATCTATTTCTGTCTCTTGTGAGTGGACAATTTTTTTGTCCCCTAAGAATCTCAAGAAAATCTTACTCCTCTCAGTTCCTCAAAAGACAAATCCAGATGAACAGATTCAGACCAGAAATTTTATTTAAAATCAGCTGCCCTTCAAATATGAGTTGGGCTTGAGCTAAGCAGAGGTTTGGGAAGAAGCCTGCGTTCACTGTTGACTTGTTTGTTCCCGGTCACATAGCATCAACCACTCTCAGAAAAGGGGAAGGTCCTGAAGACAGAGAGCACATCAGTTCTTGACTTTGAAGCATTAGGATTCTTGGTTGGTATGTCATAGTCATTGTCTCTATGCAAACATCAGTGATTTGCAATGCCAGGTGTGATGGAACCTAAACACTGATCCCCACAGAAGCATGGGGATCTATAATCTATAATCTTGTGGATTATACTACAGTAAGAGATTGCAAGAGGAGAGGATGATTGCACTGGCCAGAGAAAGAAGGGAAGAAGGCAGCCTCAGGTTGACAAATCCCAGAGGGGTTCTATACCTTGTCTGCTCCCTGCCCTGTGACTTTCTGAGTGACAGATCCCCAAGGAAGGGCTGAGACCTGAGAAAACGTGTGTCTTGCTCTCTGGGAAATTCTTAGAGTTGGGGAGGGGAACTTCAAAGTTGATGATCAACAGTTGGCTAACTACCAGTAAGTTCAATAGGCTATCTATTTTTATATATAAAGTTTAATTGAAACAGCAATGCTCTTTATCCACATTTATGCTACAATAGCAGATATGAGAATCTGGATAGTGTTTACGATCTGGATCTTTACAGAACATCATCTCCCCAACCCCTGCTTGATAAGCTGAGCAATGGTGCAGAGGATGAGCACAGGACAGCACAGAAAGACAGACAGACAGACAGACAGACAGACAGACAGACAGAGGGTCTTCTGAATGCCAGAAACATGGAAAAGAGCACCTGAGTTTCCTTTTGCACGCCTCCCTCCAGTGGGCTGAAAAGAGGACCAGCAGACCTGCATTGGGCCTACAGTGAGATCAGAAAACATTTCAGAGCAGGGGGTCCATAACCCCCAGGCCCTCAGCATATGGTCTCCCCCAATGGGGTGCTGCTATGCATAGATGCAATGTCCACAATTAATTCTGCAGCAGGAGAATGGTGTGCTAAGACCAAACCACCCCTGACTCTTCCTCAACCCTTGGCTTCCTGTTGTCTACATTTGAGGCCAATTTAAGCAAACAGGATTTAAGTTGCAACCTCAGGACACAGGGAAGGGAATGAAATGCTGAATGAAGTAACCAGAGTCTGAGATTTGGCTCTGGAGGTGAAGTGTATTAACTCTCCTGACACTCACAGAAAGTGGACTGACACTAGAGTCTAGAAAAACGAAAAGCACTAGGTATCTGGCACCCAGCTAGAGCATTGACTGGCAGGGAGGAGGCTGTAGTTACCACCATCTTCCACACTCCATGCTGTGAGCCAACCCAGGGATCCTGCTGTGGGGAATCCTCACCCCATGAGAAAGCATGACACCTCCATCAAGCAATTCCTGGTCACCGCAGCAAAAACAACAAAGGGGAAGGAAGATCCGGACACTGACTTTGCTATGACAGGAGCTTGGAGTTTCCATCCCAGCAATGCACAGGTCTCCGTGGCTCCACCTTGAGTGCTTTGTCCATCTATCCAAGCCACACAGTCCCACTCTCTTTTCAACTTCAAGGAAATGTGATGTAAGCCATTTTCACCAGTAGGTGGTGCTCGCACAGGCTTGAAGGTGCTCATTACCTGATGATGAATTAGTCAGACTCTAATTAAAGCTCCTTTCCTTGCCTCTTTCCTTTACACACGTTCCCTCTGGTCTAATTGAACCTTGTTATTAAGTAAGCCCTGAGTGGTTTCACCTCAGGGCTAACTCCTCCCTCTCCAGAGTGGTATAATGGAAAGAATTCCTAGACTCAGGAAACATGGGATATGGATTTTGGCTCTCCTACTAATTAAAGGAATTGTCCGAGTCATTTACTCTAAGTCTTGGGATGTTGCTCTTTACAAGAATTGGAGTTGTTGAGTCTTTGTTTTGGGGGGTTGGAAAGCAAACCAGCAATCACAATGAGATAGCACTTTCCATGGATCAAATTAATATGTTGTTAGGAAAACTCAAGATTCCTAGAAAAAAGACACTTGGAGGCATGGTTGTGGGAACATGAACTGATGAAGATTCTTTGGAGGACAATTTGGCAATGTGTAGTAGCAGTCCTCAAAATATGTATACCCTTTGACCACTGAGCTCACGTCTTGGACCTAATCTTAAAACAATAATTACAAACATGTGCAGAGACAGAACTCAAAGGACTCAACAAAGCAAAGCAGTTTGCTCTCTCTGGGGCTCCGCATATCTTCATCAACTTGGTTCTGAACCTTCATAGACTCCTCAACATTCCATTCCAACACTTGTAAAAGACAACCAAGCAAGCCCAGCTTAATCACATAATGGGAGCAAAAGAATCTGGAATTTCTTGATTAATTTTTTTTTCTTGTGCTAGGTACCACATTCATTGCCTTAAGTTCTTTAAATATATTTGCAATAAACCTATGCAAAAGTGTTAGGAAGCCTGTCTTACAGATAGCGAGTGGAAGCTCCAGGAATTAACCTTCTTGTCCCAGGTCAAGTCCAGCTAACAAATGGAAGAAAGGTGTCTTCTGCTTTATACAGACCAAGTTCCCCATGGGCCAGAGGAAAATAACATTCCCTGGGATGGAACTAAGAGGTGGGAAAGTCAATATGTGCTTTGATCCTGCTTTAGAATGGGATCTGGGCTCTTAGGGTACCTTCACGGGAGAATGGTAATCTCCGTGTTTCTGTCAATTCTTTGTGCTACTAAAAATGGAAATCCAAATTGGTCTGTAGGGACCAGACCAATTTTCTCGACATGAAAATCCTTTAATTGGGCTTGTATGTGTTAGAAGGAAATTCCGTTCTGGTATGGGGAAGCCCGGATAAGAAGACCCTCAGGTTGTGTGCATACCAAAGTGAAAGAGTGGGGAGTTGTTCCACTATTAATGGCTTCCGGGACTTTCTGGGGTGGGAAAAGGGAAGCAGCTGTTGGGCTGTTGGGAAGAAAAATCTCTAGCACAGCTTGTGCAGAGACAAAGAGGGAGCAGGGTCATCCTCAACTTGTTCAAGGCGGGAGAACAGAGGTCGGGAAGGACCAGTGAGGGGCTGGACAGGAGAGTCCAGAATCTTGGGCAAATCAAAAAATCACAATAAGATAGTACTTTCCATTCTTAAAATTAATATGTTGTTAGGAAAACTCAAGGTTCCTAGAAAATTTATAAATAGCTATGTTGTATGAATGTATGAATTCAAGATTCACAGAGAGCTATGTTGTCATAGCTAGTGTTAAGCTCCACTTCCCTTTGTCCCCCTGCAATTCCTTTAAGTTCTGTTAAGTTAGAAAACCAATAGCAGTGGTTGGAAAAAACAAGTAGATATTTTCCCAACAAAATGGAAATAACAAGGAAAAAGTCATTGAAAAGCCCAGACTTGTGGCAATACATGTGGACGCTTGGTTTGAATCAAAAGCTTGGACACCCGCTCACCCATCAGGAATCAAGATGATAGACATCTAGGTTCTTCCACACTGGGGACCAGGCAAGCAGCATCACTTCCCAGGGCATGTCAGGTTCTGTAGTTTACAGGTTGCATGGGGCAAATGGACTCTTCTGAACTCCCAATCTTGTTGAAAAGATTGTGTACAGTAATTTTCATTAAGCATTGCTTTGGGAGAAAGCATGCAAAAAGCCCATTTTGGGGGATCAGGGAAGAACCCTGGTTTTCCTGGGTTAAAAGCCAAAGTGATTTTTTATTTGCAGTATGTGACAAAAGAAAGGTTGTTATCAACTCAAGGACAGACCCTAACCCTAACCCTAACCCTAACCCTATGTGCTTCTTCCGTTTCAGGGCAGAAAACTAAGCTGATCTGGGGGACAAGTGAGACCACGTGCCAACAGTTCCCCTAACAAGGTTTACCTGTTGTCAGACCTCTGCCTGACCACAGGTCTTCGTTGGCTGGAAGCTGGTCAGGTGATTGAGGCATTGCGCCATGTTTCTTACAGGACAGGCTTCTCGTCTTTTGACTAACCAACCAGCTCGCCATTTTTATTGCATGATCAGTGTCAAGAGGAAACACTCCTAACTGCCAACTCCCAAGGAGGAGGCTGGTATGCGAGAAAGCAACTATAGGAGCAAGGAGGGATTAGCTACAAGTCAAGGCAGAGGGATGGCAGAGGTGTGGTGGGGCTCCCTTCAGAACAAGCATAGCCACTGACCCATCACCTTTAGATGGCGAGACCTCTATGCACATTGACCTTTTCCTCCCGGGGAACTCCAAAGGGATTTATGTGCTTTATTAATTGGGAGATTGGGGTTGGTTGGTAAGGCCAAGGGGGCTTCCATAACAATGTCCACAAATGTAGTGGCTTAAAGTTGAAGGTGGTTCTCACTGTTTTGGGGGCCAGAAGTCCAAATTCCAGGTGTCAGGAGATGAACAGGGCTCTGAGGTGTCCTAGCCTCTCTCTTCAGCCCCTGATACCAGAAAGGAACGTTTCATCCCATGCGGCTGGGTTGCAACCTAGACCCACTTCTCCATGTCCACTTGCCTTTAACTCTTCCTCTGGGTCTTATTCCAGTTAAGGGACTACTGGTTTTAGCTATTGAGTCCTAACAGGACAGAGGATGTCATCTCCAGATCTTGCTCTTAACTATATCTCCCAGTAACCTTTCCTAAATAAACTCATTGATTGCTCAATAATTGAAAGGTTTCTAGTACAGTGGGGAGGACGTTTGCCTTGCATGCAGCTGACCTGGCATTCCATATGGTCCCCTGAGTACAGGCAGGAGTAAGTCCTGAGTGCAGAGCCAGGAGTATACCCTGATCATTGTTGGGTGTGACCAAAAAAGGAAAATAAATAAATAAGTAAATTAATAATAATCATAACAATAATAATAAGAATAACTGAAAGGTTCCAGTGATCAGGGTGCAGACTTATCTGGTGGTGTTAGGGGGGCAACACACTCAACCCCTCTCTATTCATCACAAAAATTCAGAGAGGGTAAAAGGAAGGGGTGGTCTTGAAAACTCATATTGTTGAATCAGGAGGTCTTGTCAACAGGTGGAATCTGCCACAAACATGTGGGAGTCAGAGATTATGTAAGACAGAGAAGGGAACAGTGTGCTAATAATTGTTGAAAATGATAATACTGGCCTAGAAGTGAGTTTTGAATATAGGCAAAAAGATACACATGATAACCTCTAAATGTAGTATTGCAAGCCACAATGTGTAATAGAAGGAGAAGAGAGAGAGAGAGAGAGAGAAGAGAGAAAAGAGATAAAAGAAACTGCCATAGAGGCAGGCTAGGGAGGGGCGAGGAATTGGGGACATTGGTGGTGGGAAATGGGCACTGGTGGAGGGATGGGTGCTGGAACACTGTATGACCGAAACCCAGACAAGAACATCTTTGTAATTGCATATCTCACGTTCATATAATAAAATATTAAAAAAAGAAAACTCATGTTGCGGCATTTCCTCCTCCTGAGTCCTATAATCATAAACTTACTGCTTATAATTATGAATCCCAGTTCTTACTAAGGAAGCACCCCAGCTCCTATGGTCTTTGGTTTGGGGCTTTGATGTGACTTTGTGAAAGGGATCTGGACACATAAACAGACCAGAAGAGACCAACAGTCATCGGTCCCAGAAACCTAAGTGAAGGAGACTCAATAAAAGAAATGGGGACAGGGGCCCTGGTTCCCTCTAGTTCCCTGCCGTCAAACAGTAAGATGATTGAAGCTTCACCCCAGTGGGGGATGTGTACCAGTTTCTTGGGGCTGGGACAAGACAAAGAAAGACTCCATTCCTTCTATTTCACCATTTCTGGAGGTCATTTTGGAAAGGAACCAGAATAGGAGTCCCCAGGAGGAGAGAGAAATGAATGAGACATAGATCAGGGTCAAGTGTGTGCTGTGAGTGCAGTGGTTCTGGATCTGGCTCGATCCTTGCTGCTGTGCATGGGGCCTTTGCACTGCCAGAGGCTACTCCTGAGCTCAGAACCAGTGTGGACCAGCCCCCCACTCTCCGCAGAAGAAAGAGCAATGACTTTCAAGTCCAAGATGACTGAATTTGATTCCATTATCAAAATATGGGACTGGAGGCTGGGAAGCAAAGAGACGTAAAAAGCGGCTGGTCTGAGAAAGAAAGAAAATGCAAAAACCTTGGTGGTAGTGGTGGTGGTGATGGTGGTGGTGGTGGTGGTGGTGGTGGTGGTGGTGGTGTGTGTGTGTGTGTGTGTGTGTGCTGGCGCGCGCATGCATGCGTGTTAGTGTGTTAGTAGCAGTATAGAGATTTTGTACATTCCACCATAAATTCTGTCATGATTCCTAAGGGACAAATGTCATTTGTTGGCTGTGTGCCTTTCCAGCCCTTTCTCCTTGGCCCTCAAAAACCACAGAAATCATGTGCACACACACACACACACACACACACACCACAAACATATGTTTCTTCATCTTAAAAAAAAAGTTTTTAAATTCAATCACTGTGAGATAGACCATTACAAAGTTGTTCATGATTGGGTTTCAGCCGTACAATGTTCCAACACTCATCCCCTCCACCAGTGCATATTTCTTAGCACCAATGTCCTTAGTTTCCCTCCCACTACCTCCCATACCAACCTGACTCTGGCAAGAAATTTCCTTCTCTCTCTCTCTCTCTCTTCTCTCTCTCTCTCACTCCCTTTGTCCCTCCACATTGTGGTTTGCAATATAGACACTGAAAGATTATCACGCATATTTCTTTACCTACTTTAAACACTCAGTTCTAGTCTAGCATGACCAATTCCAACTATTATTGTCATACTGGTCCCTTCTCTATCTTACCTCCCTTACCCCTTCCACACTTGTGGTAGATTCCAGCCACTTGTAAGTCTTCCTTGCCCTGTTTCCCTGACCTTGTATTGTTTGTTCATCTCTAAAGACACACAGGAGTAGGAGGTCCAGAGCAAATCTCATGCTCAGTTGATTTCCTGTCTTGCCAACATGAAGGGCCTTCACGTATTCTCCTGAATTGTCCCCCAGAAAACCTTCCCTGATCCACACAGCTCCCCTCAGAGTCATTTGGACCCTTCACCTACTCCGAGGACACTTGAGACATTTGTCGTCGTATCTCTCTCTGATCCTCTACATCCTGCCCGTGAGAACTGTTCATATTTTTCCCTTCCCAGCCCAGCACATGATAGGTGCTGCAGTGAGCCCTGGTGAGTGAATGAGTAGGATGGGACTTTCAGGAGCTTGGGACAGCCAGTTGACACAGTCGGCAGGGCAGGGTGACACTCTGAAAAAAAGTGATTTCATGCTCATCCCAATTGTGCTTAATGTGGCCCCCCTCCTTTTTTTCATCCACCTCAATAGAAAGAATCACCAGGACCTTAACGTTTTACAGATGCCATATCTGAGCTTGTGTCTCTATCTCTTCCCTAATTGAGGCATCTGTGCCTAAGGGTGTGTCCATCTGGGCCAAACACGTGCTCTCCATGTCCAGCGGGACCCAGGCGCCGCATTCCACACAAACACACATATGAGCTCATGCGAGTCCCAGGGTGCTCATCTGGTCCAGATTTGAAGGAAACTATTTAGTTGGATGGAGAAAAACACATCATGTATCAACTTAATACCAAACAGATTTCACGACAGACTGAAACTGCTTTTGATAATCGGCTAATATATCAGAAGGGCTAATGAACTAAAAAAGAACCAGCTAATCATGGTATCTTGGAGGTCTGGACAATGTTTATGTGGTGTGCAGAGATGACAGAAGAACAGAAAGACGCAGGGGAGATTTGGGGAAAGTGATCCAAATAGCCCCCTGAGAAGTGATCCTGTGTATTGTAGCAAGAGGTGTGTTTTGCCAATTTATAAGCATAGGCCACATTTTTCTGGCTGAAAGTCAGGGTGGACTTTTCCAGACATGAAGAAGGCCCCAGGTCTGGCCATTTTCAGTCCTAATTGGTTCAACAGCCATGATTGTTCTGGAGGGAGGATTCAACTCTCATGGGGATTATCTCAACCGCGTTGGTGGTTTTTCTTCACCAATGTGAGGAGCTCCAGCCCGTCTCTAGACCACAACAGCAAATTGCGAGAAATGGTTCAGAATCAAAGTGATGAATTGGTTCAGAATTGTTGATGACTAGACAAACCATGGTGGTTAGGATAAGGGAGGGGGGGAAAGCAATAGCAGACTGGAGAGATAACTCAACAGGCTGCATGCAAGGCTCAGACACACACTCCTTGCATGCAGGAGGCCTAGGTTCTATCCCCTAGCACCAAATATTTCCCCAGCATTGCAGGATGGACACTAAGAACAGAGTTGGTAGTAGCTCCTGAGCACGCCTGGGTACAGCTAGAGAGCAAACCAAAGAGATAATCGCAGGGAGAAACACTGGAGAAATGATTCTAGTAATGGGAAGAGTTCTTGGGAAAGACAATGGTGGGACCTTTCAGTGCCCTCAGCAACTGGCTCTGCATTTACGGACAAGTTCAAGTGCTGAGTGATGAGTTTCAGGAGAGAAGCTCCATGGATGACTCAAGTGAGGGCAGAGGACATTGGTCCTTGAGCAGAGTGACCACTTAGCCAGAGGCCTCTAGATTCAGGGCCTCCATAAGTGCTTACCCAACATGTGGGCAGATTTGAGGGTAAGAAAGGACCTGAGAACAAAGGCTTTTGGTAGTCTTCTTTAGTGCAACATTTTTAACTGAGTGGTGGTGATTGGGGAAGTGATTGGAGAAATGAGCCCTGGGCAAGGGATGGAATGGGTTTGTGGTTTGTTTGGGGTTTTTTGGTGAAAATTTTATTGAACTATATTAATATCTGTGGAAGGGGAAAGGAAAGGGAGCACTTTTGGTCCTGAGTACAGAGACTGACCAGGAAGGCTCAGTGTGCAAATCCTCTTCCTCCTGCTAGAAGTACTGCATTAAGGTCATAGCATGCTATCCTGGCCCAATGTCTAGGAAACCCACTCCCACGTAAGGAGAAGGAATATTCTGTTTGAAACTACATTTGTTTCAAGATAGGTTGTTGATTGAGGTGTGGTGTTTTTCACTTATCATAGTAGTGTATGTATGTATGTGCGCGGGTGCGCATCACACACACACACACACACACACACACACACACACACACACATACACCAAAGAGCTATTTCTGGCTTTGTGCTCAGGAGTGACTCCTGGCAGTGCTTGGAGGACCATACATGGTACTAGGGATTGAATCAGCTTTGGCTAAAGCAGCCGCACTCAAGTTCAAGTACCTTACCTTGATATTTTATATCTATAAGTCATTATCTATATACAGTCCCACACCATGTGACATTTTAGAGACTAACAGACTGCACATGAGCCATAGCTCCTATATGCAGCCTATGTGTGCAGGAGGCTAGTCTAGGTTTGTGCAAATTTACTCTATGAAGTTGGCACTGAAACATTGGCCTATGACTCCTTTCTCAAAAGTGGCCCCATAGTTAAGAAAAAATAGACAGAGCTTATAAGTAAATGTTCATTCTAAACTTCTAAGAAAGGAGTTCAGGACCCTTTTTGGAATAAAACCCTAGCTTTCAGATGCTGTGGTCACAGGAGCATCAGGAGAAGGCCTCTACCATTTGAGCTCTGATATTTAGAAGGAGGTTCTCGGTTACCAGCCAAACCAAGAGGTCAAAGGTTATCGACTTCGAACCTCTGGTACTGAAGACAGAATAAGAAGACATTTGGATAAAAGAGCCCCCCAAATATTTTTCCTTAACCATTTTTATTGAGGTTCTGGGATTTACAATACTGTTAATCATGGTTTTCATGCATGCATCATCTAGACAGCATACCCACCAGAGTACATTTCCCTCCACAAATGTCCCTAGGACCCCTCCTAAGCCTCCTTTCATGTAAGTTCAGTTCTAGAGACACTCTCCAGTTCTGATGACTTAGACCATTTGTTATTCCCATATGACTTTCCTGTAACCTAGTTCTAGAGAGACGCATTTAGGGACTCATATAACCCTTTGTAACAAAGATCCTTCAAAAAATAAGAGTTGAGTCTGAGAGAGCGAGGGGTTTGAATGCATATGTAGCAAGTGACCAACCATAGTCCAATCAATAATAGTCTCTTGAGCATTACTGGGTACTGCTGGGTATAGACTGCAGTGCCAGCTGGGCACTGGAGGCCTCTAAGCACCTCTGGGCATTGCCAAGACTGGTTATGCAGAAAGTTTTAGAAAAATACAAGAAACTTACTTTCTTTCTTTTTATTTTTTTTGGAGGCAGTGACTCCTGGCAGTGCCAGGTTTACTCCTGGCTGTGCCCAGGGTCACTCCTGGCAGACTTTGGGGACCACATGCAGTGCTGGGGATCAAACCCAGGTTAGCTGCATGCAAGGCAAGTGCCCTACCCACTGCACCATTGCCCTGACCCTAAGAAATTAAAAAAAAGGTTTTAAAAGTTTTTCAAAATAGGCCCATAGGAAAACATCTGCTGACAATTGCACCAGCCATACTGGTGGGGAATACAGTAAAAAATAATGATTAATCTCATTTCATTTTTATGCAGGAAACCAGAAGAATAATTAAGAAACAAACTCACTCTGTTTTGGAACTGGTTTTGGCTAGCAGACACTGCTGTTAGAGAGCAGTGAAGGGCTTTTTGGTGAAGGACTCATATACTTGACTGCTGAGCTCTAAGACTCCTCTGGGTATGTGAAGAATTCCCCATCTGCTTTGCGCAGGATGTGGGCAGATGAGGAAATAGTAGCAACTGATAGATATTGCCTTGATTTGGCTGATGTTAGGAAAGAACCTTTGCAGTTACTCAAGGAGACAGTCACCAGCTAAAGGAAGGCCATGGAAGCTTATCTTTGGATCTCATCTACTTCTGCAACAGTGCCTGGGTCAGTGGAGTGGGGGTGGGTGGGAGGAGTGGGTATGGGAAACCCCAACCTTCCAAAGGCTAAAGATAATCTGTGACTTAAACCGAAACTATGGAAATTGGTGGAAAAAACAGAAGGTGGAGCCATTAGATTAAAAAAAAAGACATTCAAGTCCACAAATATTTATTGAGCTGAAGGAGCTTTGCCAAATGAATCATTATCAAAGCAATAATGAAAAGCATTCATGTTTGCTTGCCTCCTTCCAGGTGTCAGACATGGTTTAAGTACAGTAGAGGTATAAATTTATTTAATCCTCAGGACAAAACTGTATGGCTTAAACCTGTTAGTATCAGCTCCATTTCTTTGAAGGCTTCAGAAGGAAGGAACAAAAAAGCTGAGTGCCTTCCAAGAATTATCCAGGGAGCAAGTGGTAGAGCTGGGATTTAAACTTGAACAGTGAGTCCTCAGAGCCTGGACTTCAAATCACTCTACTAGAGAAGCTCTTAAAACCTGATTTGCTTTCTCAAGGTTACAGGGCATGGACTCATGAAGAGATAATATCAGTATATTTGGACAGACATGATAATGGCCACACACAGGGTGTTTACAAAGCACCTAGTATGGTCTAACTGGGGAGGTGGTTTCCAAGCACTCTTAAGAAGTAAAAAGGAACAAATTAGGTAGATGAAGAAGCAGAGAGAAACTGAAGAAGTCAGCACATTGTTATACAAGAAGAAACAATTTTGGGGGGTGTGAGAGGAGCCAGCAGGAGGAAGAGGGTGGAGAAAGACCCAGCTGGAAACCCAGATGTTGAAAGTGCACTGTATTGAATAGACACATGAGGGTCCAGTGAAACTTGACTTTTGAGACAAATGATGTATTTTGGGCCATAGAGCAATTTTAAGCAAAATAATATAGTCTAAAGATTGCTTCTATGATACTATTGAGTATTCATATATACATCTACATGTATTTATTGTGTATATATACATATACGTATATACATATATGTATATATACATACATGTGTATACATGCATATACATATGCACATATTTATATATGTACGTGCATGTATATACATGCATTATACATACATATACATCTAGACACACATATACACTATCCCATACACTAATATATGTGCATATATACATGCATGATGTGTATATGTATATACACATATATGTATATATACATGTATGATGTGTATGTATATACACATATACATCATACATGTATATATGTATATATACATATATGTATATATGCACATACACATCATGTGTATATGTGTATGTATACACATATATGCATATACACATATATACACATATACACATGTATGGGACTCACAGACTCACAGACATGGGGCAGAACTGCTACCAGCTCTCCCTGTGCCCAGCTGATCATGAGGTGCCTGGGAGGGATGGCGGGTTCTAGCCCTGGCCCGCCACCCTAGCAGAGTCTCACAAGAAGTCAGAAGACACCCCCACTCCATGAGGGCTGCCATTTTCCACATCCAGACTCCGTCTTGTCAGAATTCCACACAGCCCGGCTTGCTGTGTCACAAGCCCGGTTTGCACAGTCGCAAGCGGTTCATCAACAAATACTGGAGATCAGAGGTGACAAAAGAGTATGTCACCTGCATGGCAGAGCCTGGCAAGCTACCTGTGTGTATTTGATATGCCAAATACCAGTAACAATTATAGACCTCATTCCCATGACTGATAGAATGGTTTGACGCTCTTTATGTTCCTGGCACAAGCAGATGCCCTTGGGCTCTACTAGCATGAGACAGGACATATGGAGATGTTACTGATGCCCAGCCGAGCAAATCGATGATGAATGGGAAGACAAGTGATGCAAGTGATACACATGTATGGGATAATATGTATATACACACTATCCCAGCTAGATAGCTGGGTATTATATATACAATACCTATATATTTCAGTTGACAAGAGGGACGATTTATCTATTTTTTTCTTTAGAGAAATTCTTTTTTTGTCAGAGCTGATTGAAAATTAGAAAAATTATGGGACTGGAGAGATAGTATAGTGGGTAGGGTGCTTGCCTTGCACACGAATGACCCGGGTTCAATCTCTGGCACCAATATGGTCCCCAGGCACCTCTAGGAGTAATTACTAAGTACATAGCCAGGAGTTACCCCTGGGCATCACCAGGTGTGACTCAAAACAACAACAAAAAATGAGAACAATGAATTTTTTGAAGTTATGATTTGCTCTTGGCTGAAGGCCAATTCATTGGTCCAAATATTATTCATAATTAATATTTTCACTTGTCACTCATAATTGATATTAGTTTACCTAATTTTTCTCCCACAAATTAAACCATGACACCATCAGTCTAAGGAAATATATATTATATCTATCTATATACACACACATATATATTTATATATATGCTTGATTGATTTCTTTCCTTGTCTATGTTTCTGTTTCTTCTTTAATTCTTTTCTTCCTGTCTTTCTCCTCTTATTCATTTATACCATGTGACTATATTGGTTCTAAACTACTCAGGAACTCTAACAGTTAGTAGAACAATGAGGAGACAATGGGGGAAGAATTTGTAATGATATGCATAAGAGATTATGCTGAGCACCTGAGCTGGGGTAAGATTGTAAATAGAGACAAGGGGAGGACTCTGAGAAACAACTAAAGGCTCAAAGGAGCAGCTCTGTGTGCCAGAGGGGTGGTGGAGGGGGTGCAGTGGTGGTAGAGGTTTGTGTTAACGTGGTAGCAGAGTTACAAGAACCAGGAAGAATTTTGCTCCTTGGCCTGGATATTGGTCAGTGACTGAAATATAGAGCACAGGATAGTAAAATCCCTTGGCAACAAGGACAGTGGAGACTTTCATCCAGGTTACCTGGCCCTGAGATACATGCAGAAGTATCCAACAAGTAGATCGGTCTGAAACCAAGAGAGTGTAATAGAGCTGAAAATCTAAGTTCAGGGTTTATTGGTTAGAGACTGTAATAGCTGATTTCAAAGATGACCAACGTTGCTTCCTACTCTCCCATCCACAAGAGATTCCTACCCTGATTCTCATCTAGACTTGAAAATGCTTCAACTAGAGCTGGGAGATAGTATGTCTTACAGTAAGTAAGTGTCTTACAGTGTCTTATAGTATGTCTTACAGTAAGTAAGTGTCTTACAAGTGTCTTGCATGCAACAGGTTTTAGTCCCATCCCTGTCACCACATCAAGTCCCCAGGGCACTGCCAGGGGTCATTCCTGAGCACAGAGCAAGAACACCCAATAAGTACTGCCTAGTGTCCAGGTGTGGCCCAAACTCTACCCCTAACCCTAAAAACAACAATAACAAAACTTTCACTAATACGGTGCTGTGGTTACAACATTCTGGAATTTCTGAGCTCAAATCTTAAGAAAACAACCAATGTTTAGTTAGTTTCTCTTGGAGAGCTTCATCTGGAACATACTATGGAATGGAATGGCCATGCTGTAAGGAAGCTTATGGCGTCATGATAATAGATGGCTGCTGTTTCACACCATTGACCGCAAATAATTTAGTACAGAGCAATAAAAACAGAAATGAGGGCCTGCATGCAGAGTGCTGCTACATAGAAAATAATATTTTTTGGCTTTGGAATCTGACAGCAAGGAAAAGCTGGAAAAGTTGGTAAAGAAAAAACCACCGTAAAGGAAAGTGAAGACATTGCTACTAGAAAAACACGAATAAGAGACAAGAGTTATAGTTTGGGACAATGTGAAATTCTATTTACAGAATTCAACAGATAGAACTCCTTATAAATGTAGACCTGGCTAAGATTTTCGGGTTAACTGGCACTTCTTTTAGCTTCTTTTAGCTATTAATGATAAAGAAGGAACAAAATGAGGTTAGGAAGAAAATGCTCTGGACTGAAGAGATACCAGCTTAAGATCCTCGTTTGATGACTCGGTCTCTGCACTGGTTAGCCCTCACCCCTGAACACTGTCGAGTACGAGATCTCAGCACCATAACCAGCAACATCACTTCTCAACACTTGGAGCTACCCACCCTCCAAAATCAGACTTCTTTTAGCTTCTTTTGATAAAGAAGGAACAAAATGAGGTTAGGAAGAAAATTGCTCTGGGACTGAAGAGATAGCACAAGCTTAAGATCCTCGTTTGATCCCGAGCACTACATGGTCTCTGAACACTGCTGTGGTTAGCCCTGGCAGCCCCTGAACACTGTCGGAAGTACTGAGAGATCTCCAGCACCATAGCCAGCAACATCACTTCTGTGCAACACTTGGGAGACTACCCACCCTCCAAAAAAATCAGACCTTTGAGAAGCCAGAGGGAAAGCTCAGTGCACTGAGCATAATGCCACTTGTCAAAGCAATAACAGCACTGGACAGTAATTAGAGAATA
The DNA here is from genome assembly GCA_021461705.1 of Cryptotis parvus. Taxonomy (NCBI): domain Eukaryota; kingdom Metazoa; phylum Chordata; class Mammalia; order Eulipotyphla; family Soricidae; genus Cryptotis; species Cryptotis parvus. The sequence goes on from JAJIBD010011860.1 coordinate 19,039, forward strand.
CTTGCAGATTTTTTTCAAGAGTATTTCAATAAGGGGAAAGATAACTCAGTAGAAAAACAGGTTCAATTATGAACATGGTATGGTCCCTGTTCATTTATAACCAAGAGTAAGGTGAAGATGGGTGGGTGAAAAATTATTAAAAAAGAAACAGCAGAGGTAAGGGAGAATTCTAGTTAAACTGAACTCTTGCTGAAGGCAGACTAGGTACCTGAGGGTTATTAAATCAAGGGAACCAAGGAGATGACAAGTGTGTTCATATACGGAGCGTGAGGAATTCTGGTGAATTTCACTTAACAGGATTCTTGGCTAATACAGCAAGAACCCAAAATCTGAAAGCTAGGTGTAATTGAAAAAGAGTTTAGAGTAACCTGAGTAGAGTTTAGTCAATAAGGGAATATTTGTCACATTCCCCCAACAGGAAGGGGAATTTATTTTTTCTGGAAAAGAGTTTATTCCCCAGAAATAGCTTTGGCTAAACCATGAAGCAAAAGTGGCCTCTTGGACTTGCAATTCTCTCTCTTAACTTATATATCTTTCCTCTTGGAACATAGCCACCATCTATAAGGAAACTTAACACCGATGGGGAAAGGATTGTAGAAAATATCGCAGATCTCAACTGTCAGCCCCAGCTGGGCTATTACTCAGTCTCTTGCCAGAACCAATGGCTGGACTTGTGAGTGATACATTATCTACCCCTTAAAATCCTCACCAATGCTACAGAAACCACAGAACTCAATTAGCTAGCCTGCAGAATTAAGGAGAAAGCAATTTGTTGTTTCAAACCACTAAGTTTCAGGTGGTTTGTTGTAAGGACTCATTACCAAAGTAGATAAGGATTATAACATGAGATATCTCCCCCTTTAAAAAAAGTCTGCAAGTAATAAAAAGATAAGAGATTTGGAGATAACAAGAATTTTGAGTGGTTGCAAGTTGGTCTCAGAAAGACAGTAGGAGAAATGATTGAAGAGAAAGCAAGAAAAGGCAACATAAGAGACAATGAGGCGTATTACTAGAAAATAGAGGACATAGACAACAGTGTCAAATGCAGAGACTTCTGGAAAGAGAAGAAAAGAGGTGGGGACTTATCATCAGCCTTGGTAATATGAAGTCACTCATGACCTTTGCCAGAGCTTGATTAAAAGAGTGATAGAAAGAGAAGCCAAATGATGGGGACTACAGAGATACCAGCCAGGAAATGCTACTGAGTCATAAACAGTGAAAATGAGAGAAACAGGAGGTACATAGCTGGTAACCAAATGTCTCAAGAGGAAGTAAGAGATATAAGGTAATTGGTAAATGGGGTCATGAGGTCAAGCGAGTTATATTAATACATTGAAGCTTTCCAATCAAGTTCTAGGTTGCGTTGGCTTTTTACAAATTTATCAGTTTGGACTGATAAATGGCTGTTTTTTAAATCATGTTTGTGTGATTCTGCTCAGAAGCTGTAAAACTGGGAAGGATCTAAAGGGCTCAGAGTGTTGTAGGGATCCCTGGCCCTTATCTTGCCACCAGCCGGTTAGTGCTGATCAACAAACTTTCGTATCTTGGTTTTCCTCAACTTAAGTTTGCTGATTCAGCTGGCAGACTTTGAACGGTCTTTCATTCTTAACATCCTATCAGAAGTGTTTGAGTCTAAAACAAATTTCTACGTGTAATTATAGTTCTTCGTTCTTACTGTGTTCTGGACATGCAGAGTAGAGCGTGGACTTTATCATCAGCTTAAGTGAAATATTTGCACCTTGCTCTTCCCTTGAGCATACACTCTAATTTTCTTTTCTTTCTTTTTTTCTTTTTTTTCTTTTTGGGTCACATCTGGCTTGTTCAAGGATTACTCCTGACTCTGCACTCAGAAATTACTCCTGGCAGTGCTGGGGAGCTATATGGGATGCCGGGGATCGAACCGGGTCTGCCATGTGCAAGGCAAATGCCCTCCCCACAGTACTATTTTCTAGCCCATTCAGTGAGATAGAGTTTAGATAAAAGGTATTCAATTGGGATCTTTCGGTTTCCCTCCTGAACCCTCTGAGACTAGAGACCCTTGGACCAGGGAGAGCTGCCAAGCAGAGCTTTTTCCCCAAAAATTCTGGTTACTCCTCAATATATATATAGGCTGGAAAAGCAGAGCTCTCTCACTTCCAGTTTTGCAAAAAACAGGTACATCCTATGTCCTCCCTCTGAAGGGCCAGTATCATCCACATCTGTGCTCACATTTCCTGAGTACTAGAATATACTGTTCCTTCACTGAGCGTCCTTATTTCTAATGCATACATTCATCTTTACAAGTACCATTGCTCCCAGGTACAACTAATGATGCAACCAATGGGAAAATGGCTTTAGTATCTTCAGGAAGCATTTTTTAATGGTTTTACCATGGTTCCATTGGAGGAGGGGAGAAAAACATTATTTTATATCTTTTATAACTGCTACCCCAAATACTTTTTAATTATTATTGTTGTTGTTGTTTAGCCTGATGTATAAAAGTCTATTTCCGTTTACTCAAAGTTGATTGCAGTTTAGTACTTTTCAAGAGCCAACTCTTCCCAGCAGTGCTAAGCATGTTCATGCTATTTCTTCTTTGGAAATTTTTGTTTCCAAGATGGGAAACAAAATTTGTCTGTGCTTAGTACCACAGAGAGCTAGGTGTTGAATTTGTAATTTGTGTGTGTGTGTGTGTGGTTTTATTTGTTCTTCCCCACCTAAGTTTTACTGATGCACTGTGATGCTAGACCATCAACTCTATCTACAGTCCATGATGGAGTTTCACGCATTCAGTATTCTGACACCACACCACCAACAACTGCATCTTCTTTCTACCACTGACCCCTGGAACCTTCCCATCCACCTCCACCCCCAAATCTTAATACTTCATTAATGATATTATTACTCTGGCAGGGGAAAGAAAGTTTTTAGAAAAATATTTCTCATTCTCTGTTGTGTATAAAAGCACTTGTGCTGAGAGGGACTATGGGTATAGTCCCTTTCCTCCTGCAAGGGGAAAGGCTTTAGAGGGCTAGCTCTGAGTTGAGATGAGTGAAGAAAAGGGAGAATCCTGGAAAGCCCAAAAATTCTTGGGTGTAGCAAGACACAGGGGCTTTTGGAGGGAGGTAGAACAATAAAGCAGCTACTGATTGAACAGAAACACTGGAGGAAAAGCTAAGGCCCTGCATCTCTAACACAGTGTCTTGTGATGACATCATCACTATTCTACGTTCACCAACTTTCCCATCAGTAAGGAGGGAAGAACCCAGACTTTGGAACCAATGCCTCATTTTAAGTCCTGCCACTTCTTTTTAGGCTGTGTACTTTCAGTGATGTGACCTGGGAAGATTAAATCTAACATCTTCATGCTTTGGTTTCCTTCACTGTAAAATAAGGCCGATGATAACACCTACCTTGTGAAGTCCTGGAGAGAATTAAATGTCTTAACGCACATATACAGAGCCTCAAATAAGCCTTTATGCTTCCTTCCTAAGATGTTCGGAAATTGAATATTTAGTGGCTTTAGGAGAAATGTAGCTATTAGCCAACTTATTTTTTTGAAATCAAGATGAGACCAAGGACTGATCGTCCTACTAGTCACATCTAATGTGGCCATACTAATTTTTCCCATTGTGTTATAATTATTTCAACTCTCTTAATATGCATTCATGCCCACACATTTTGATGATTACCTTTTCATTTCTATTCATTATTTAATGAATATTTATTAAAGTAGTAATACTTTCTACAAGCCAAGTAGAAGTATAGTCAAGGATGTGAATTTGAACTAGGAGTGAATAATACAGAAGAGGCAGCCCCATGAAAATATTGGGTTGAATGTGGGAATGAAAAAGGAACAATTCAGGGGTGTCACAAGCCTGATGGTTTTAAGCAACTAAAATAAAAGAAAAATCAAGCAGGGAGCTGGAGCCCATTAAGTGAAGACAGAATGGATGAACATGAGGTCAGACATGGGGAGAAGGTGTCTAGTTAGCCTCGGAAGGAAATGTGATGATCTAAGCACACTGGCAATGCACTGGAGGATTTCAACAGAGAAGTAAGAAAACCCAATTCATTGGTAAATAAGCTTGGATTTAATATAGACTATGGATAGGAGATAGTGCACTCACTCTAGTTTAGTGTTGAGACTCTTTGGGGTAAGTCAGATCCCTTTAGTTGTAACGTGAAGAAAAGTCCGTGAAGAGGTGAGAGAAGAGAAAGGTTCATTTAGGTAACTTGGACCAGGATGTTAGCAGTGCAGACATGAGAAATGGCTTTATATGCTCATATTGATTGATTGTGTGTGTGTGTGTGTGTGTGTGTGTCGGCGTGTGGCAGTGTGTGCGTGCACTACATTTGGCTGTGCCCATGGCTTACTCCTGGCTCTGTGTTCAGGGCTCATTCTAGGTTGCTTGGGGGAATTTGATGGGGTGCTGGGGATTGTATCTGGGTCTGCAGTGTGAAGGACAAGAGCCCTACCCACTATACTATCTCTCTGGCCCCAAGGCTTTCTATTTTAAATATATTAAGAAAAAAAAAAGCAAAAAAGCATGACTGAAGAAATGTGTGTAAACAAAGTGTTCCCAGATAGGGAATATCAGTGAAGTAATAAAATTCTTAAAAATACATGCTCCTAAGTTCTTCATGTGTAAAGTTCAAACAAACATACCACATGTTATTGTAGCTTTCAGAAGCACAATTAAGGAGACTTTTGGCAGACTGTTCTGCAGTTTACTATATTTAGTCTCCTCCAGTGAAACTGCTTCTCTCGCATGCATTTCTGCTGGTGCTGGCTACCTCAAACCTATATTCATTACCTTTTGTTCCACAATGAATGATCCCACACACTGGTGGCTACAGACATTGCTGATCCTCACAATCTCTGAGGATTATGAATCCAGGAAAGGCTAACTGGAAATTTCTAACTCAGAGTCTCACCAAATTGTAACCAAAATGTAGGGGGGAGCTACAATCCTCTCATGGCTTGACAGGGGTGGGGATGGGGGGGGGGGGGGGGGGTTGTTGCATACACTGCTGCCCAGAGTCTCTGCATCTGGCCTGGAGTTGCCTCCTGCAGGCCACTTTGTAGAATAGGAGGGGACAGTTTGAATGGAGCAGTTCATCTGACCATGTATTCTATACTGGCTGGTATAAATATTCTCCCATGCTTCCACAATCATCGTGGGACTAGCTAGATCTTACCTGTATATTTGCCTGGCCACGTTGGATCTCTAAGTAATTAGACCAGAGAGAAATGCTGTTTGCCTCCAAGCAAGTAAGCATGTCTCTCTGATAAGTCAAAGGCTGATATACAGAACAACCATGAAGTAAAGATGAGACTTTTGTGAAGGTTTGGAGAAATACATAACTGGCTATAGAATATTCTTTGGTATAGATGCAAGTCTTTGTATTCTGAAAGAGAGACAGTTCATCTCAGAAGCCCCTTCTCCACTCTACCCTGCAGGGGCACTTCCAAGGCAGATCTTGGTTCTGCAACATTAACATCTCAAAGGTCCCAGGTGAGGTCCTGGGAGAAATTACCTGAGGGATTTGACCCTAACTGCTCTCCCTTGGAGTGGGCTGTCTGTGTTGCAGGGATATAAAAACTGTAGCCTGCTTTCTTTCTGGGTCCTTTTTTTGGCGCTCTCCTTCTTACCTCTTCACTGTCTCCTCTCTGCAGAGCCTTAACATGTGGTGGCAGCAATCTTGGCCTACACATGACAGGGGCCCAGTCGGGATCCCTAAGTTTGGGGTTTTCCTATTGCTGATTTGTATGCCAGAACCTGTGTAAGTAAAGCATTTTGAAACTTTGCTGGATTCTCGTGTCTTTCTCTGTCTGCCGGCCACTGATCGATCCCCTGGGGCAGAAGGGAATCCTTGACCCTGCTCCCGGATTTTGTGTGGGGCACACCAGCATTTCCCCACAGGGGATGAGAGGGGTGGGGTTGCACTCCAAATCCATTCCCAAGACTTGGTGGCAGATTACAGATCTTTGCTGTCTGATGTCTAGAGATATCAATTCCTTGGCATTAGGGCCTCTCCATAGAGCTGCTGGCAACCTACTTACTTCCTTTAGACAAAGGAGCCTAAAGAGAGAGCAATAAAGTATATGTAACTATTATAACTGCTGCATTCAGAGATGTTTGTTCCATTGAGAGTGAATGGGGCCTCTGGAACTAGTTCATTCTTCATAAACATAGTTTTCTTTAGATTCAGCTGTAGATCTATCTTTCCACATTCTCGGTCAAAGTCAGCCAGCATTTGTGCTGCTTGGCTAATGTTTGGTGTTATTAAAACGATGTCATCAGCGAAGAGGAGGTGGTGTAGTTGCCGACCATCTATCTTCACTCCCATTCCTTCCCATTCTAATTGTTGCATGATGTTCTCGAGGGTGGCGCTGAAGAGTTTTGGTGAAATGGTATCACCCTGTCGAACCCCTCTTTTTCAAATTAATGATCACTTCTTTGTAGAATGGTGAGATCCTGGTGGTGAATCCAGTAATACAGCTCACGAAGGATCTTGATGTATTGGGTTTGAACACCCTGTTTGGCTAGGGCTTCGATGACTGCTCCCAGTCTCCACAGAATCAAAGGCTTTCTGTAAATCAATGAGCGTGAGACAGAGCGGCATCTTGTACTCCCTACAAACCTCAATGAGCTTGGTTACTGTGTGGATATGGTTGATTGTGCTGAATCCTTTCCGGAAGCCTGCTTGCTCGCATGGTTGTCCTTCTTCTAGTGTTCTGCTAATCTGAATGCAGCAGTTATGTGTACCTAGGTCAAGAAATCAACATGATGAGCGACCTAAAACCTGAGCTGCGCAGGAGGAAGAAGCGGCATGGAATGCCTTCAAAGGCATCGAAGAAATAGCTAAAAAGGACAAAGAACCTCCGGCTCCGGGCACATCTCTTTGACTCCACCGTTCTCCCTGCATTAACATACGCCTCAGAGACCTGGGCCCTATGAAAGCAGGATGAGAATGCTATTCGGGTCTTCCAGAGAGGAATCGAAAGAGCTATGCTTGGAATATCACGCCTCACTCAAGTGTGAGAAGGAATCCAGAGTTCTGACCTCCGTCGCTATTCCAGAATCAGGGACGCTGTCTCGTTTGCCAAGGCATTGAAAATCAGATGGGCTGGACATGGAATGCGATTTGGAGACAACCGCTGGACTAGAGCCATTACCGACTGGATCCCAAGAGATGTCAAAAGATCACGTGGCCGCCCACCTACAAGATGGTCAGACTTCCTTGTCAAGACCCTGAAGGAACGGTTTGAGGCTCTTCATATTCCTGAATCAACCAGATGCCATTGGGCTACATTGGCACATGATAGGGTCCAATGGAAATGTTACTGGCACCCACTCTAGCAAATCGATGAATAACGGGATTCAAGTGATCAAGTGATCAAGTGAACTATTATAAGTCTTCTTATAATCTAATAATTTTATAATACATCCACCATTTCTACCTTTTTATGTTGGGTAGAAGTGACTTAGCCTACACAGAAGGAAAGGGGACAGCACGAGGTCATAGCCCTAGGACATAGCCTGCCACCCAGTCCTCACCACTTTGGGCAGACTGGAGACCTTTATAAGCAAAGAGGCACAGAGAAAGGATCCACAGTAGCAAGTAGCTAGATTTGCTGCACCATCTACTCAAGGCAAGAGAAGAACTAGCTTCTGGTATGTTCCCTGCAGGAAGACCACTCCAAGAGAAAAAAAGCAACATGTTGATTTTACTCATATTTGTCAACATTTACTGCCTGTGACCAAATCAGCAAGGAATGCACCTAGATCTGTGCTCATTCAAGATGTTGCCGAGTTCACAAACTCCAGCACAATTATTCTCATTTGTACCTGTCTATCTTTGCAGTCTTCTTTGTTCGGCATACAAGTCTTCCTCGTCCTCTTAGCAAGTTTCCCTAAATGATATGACTGGTCTCATTTCCTCCATCTGCATGTGGCTTTTCTGGTGACAGTCATTTGCTCAGGCAGGCTGCACCCGGAGAGCTCCATCTAGCTGAACTCCGACTGTGATCTTAGCTTCTCACACTCTTGCGTGGGGGAGAATGTAAACAGGGAGCAGTGTGCTGCCAGTCCTCTGCCCTGCTCTCCCGTCCTGTCTTGCTGGTGGTGTCCATTCCCTTGCGCTCCCCTAACAGCACATTTCCGTATCTGTAATCTAAATGCTGTGCCCTTTCCCTCACGAATAAAACAATTCCCCTCTCCTCCTCCTCCTCCTCCTCCTCTCCTATTAGATGATGTCTAATATTTACCTAGACATCATCTTCCTGGAATCCACAATTTCCAACCCAGATCCCTCTAAATTAGGTTAAGAGCTAAACAATTCAAAGTTCAATAAAAATCACAAACAAAAAGCACTGAAGTAGTCAAGGTGAAACTTAATGACGACCAAAGAATTTTCTGCACTTACACCGAATTTCCACAGCACCACTTCCTGACTTTCCCAAACCACTTCATGGAATGTGTGGGACTTTTCTAGACCCTGGATAGAAATTGGAATTAAATTGTAAACTATCCAAATGTTTTTTGTCTAAAGCAGTTTTCCACTCAAAGTTTCCAAAAACAATTAGGTTCAACCCAGAAAATTTTCCTTTCCCCTATTTCCTCTCCTACCTCAACCATCATTTCCTGAATTGCCAATTCCTTGATCTTGAGAACTCTACTCTTAAAGCTTGAAATACTAAAATCCATCCTTCCCAAATGAATTCTCATTTTTCAAGAAAAGAAAAAAAGAAAACTATCTATAAACTTCCAGGAAGATGAACCTGACAGAGAGGGCATGAATCCTAATACTCCACTAGCTGCTTTAAGGAAGGAACTTGACCTCTCTACAAAATGCTCCTAGCAACTCTCACCTCCTAGAACATGGTAGTTCCCTGAGTGTAATCTCACAGAGATAAAGATATTTTCCCACTGCTGATTGAATTCCGGAAGGCACAGCCTAAGCTCTAGAGAAGATAGAGGCGTCAGACAAGACAATGCTCTGAACATGTTCAGGATACAGAACAGGAAGTTAGAATCGACAATTCAAGGCAAGAAAGTGACCAGGCACCTTCCACAGGTAAGATCCTAGGTTAGAAGTTGCCTCTTTTATGTGGTCCAACCAGTTAAAATAACCAGGGCCATAGTTAAAATGGCCCTCATTCTGGAGCCGAGCGATAGCCCAGAGGGTAGGGGTGTTTGCCTTGCACGTGGCCGCCCATGCCGGCCTGGGTTCGATCCCCGGCATCCCATTTGGTCCCCTGAGCACCGCCAGGAGTGCAGAGCCAGGAGTAACCCCTGAGAATCACCGGGTGTGACCCAAAAAGCAAAAAAAAAAAAAAAATGGCCCTCATTCACTTTATTTTAAGCTCATTATTAAGCTATTGTGATTGACAACATTAGCCACAGTTGAGTTTCAGGCATACAGTGTTCCAGCACCAGTCCCACCTGCAGTATCAATTTCCCTCCAGCAATGTCCTCAAGTTTCTTCCTACCACCCCCAACCTGTCTCCTGGATCTGCCTCCTTTAAATTTGCTTGTTGTTGACTTAAATATATATGTATATATTATGATACCAATATCCAAGGTCAAGTGAAACATATATCAGGAGGTTTTGTCAAAGATGGAAATTATCACAAATGTGTGGGAGTCAGAGGCTAGGTTAGACAGAAAATGGAACAAAGTGCTAATTGTCGAAAGTACTAATACCAACCTAAAACTGAGCATTAAATACAAGCAAAAAAGATGCACATGACAACCCTTTAATGTATGTTCTGTAATCTGCAATCTGGAAGGGAAGGAAAAGAGAAAGAGATAAAGAGAAAGGGAAATAAAGAACCTGCCATGGAGGCGAGCTGGGGGAGGGGGAGGGGGAGGGAACCGGGGACGTCGGTGGTGGGAAATAGGCACTGGTGGAGGGATGGGTGCTGGAACACTGTATGACCAAAACCCAAATATGATCATCTTTGTAATTGTATATCTCACGGTGGTATAATAAAATACTTACAAAAAGATAAATTTGCTTGTTGTAGTTTAGAATTTCTGCTTCCAGTGGGCTGGCTCTGTGGTTTAGCTTTATGGAGCCTTGTTCACTTCTAATGGTTAGACTTGTGTTAATTCTTCCAGCAGCACTTTTTATTGCCTGCCAGCATCATGGTTATGTACTACAGTTCTTTTGTTTGGGGCAGGGGGTGGCAACACCCAGCTGTGCTCAGGAATCACTCATGGCAGTGCTTGGGGACATCAAATATGGTGGCAGGATGCGATCTGGGTGGACTGCATGCCCAGCAAGCCCCTTAACCACTGTATTTCCTGCCCCTGTACCAAGTCTTCTTTTGGTGAGTATTTTTATGGGGTGTTGGAGGGGGTTGCATTCAGTAGTACTTACTTTGTGCTCAGGAGTCATTCCTGGCAATGCTCAGGTAACCATATATGATCCATAATTAACAGGGATGGGCTGCGTGCAAGGCCAGCATCTTCACTCCTGTACTGTCCCTCCAGCTCATTTTGCTGAGTCTTTTCCTTGAGCACATGAGCACCATAAACAAAGGGACTTCCTCTGTCCTCTTCATCACTGTGAAGCAATACTCCAAACATTCCAATGGATGAGATTCCAAATCAGAAGTTAGAAAATGCAGAAGTGAGAGACAATTTCTACATGTAAAAGTTCTTGGTGAAAGTGGTGAACAAAATCGTCCCTGTAGAATTTTGATCTGAGAGGTGTTTTGTATTGTGTTTTTTTAAATAAGGGTCACTCCTAACAGATCTCGGGGAAGGGGGCTGCACTGCTAAAGGTTGAGCACGCAAGCCTTGATCATAAGAAGCAAAGTTCTCTCCTACTGAGCTTGGGCCTCAGGCCTGGTTCTGTCAATTTTATCTCACTTTTAGTGAAATCTCAGGGGGTCATTCTCCAGGCCTGAGCTTAGGGGTGAACATGCCACTGAGTTAGGCCAGAGGAGAGAGGATTCCATGGAACAACCGACTTATGGCATAATCCTGGAGAACCTAGAAAGTCAGTTCAACTAGATGAGGAAGCTCTTTTATGTTGTATTTAATGAGTTGTGCATAACACAATTTGATTCCACATGTGGCCATATCACACATGTGCAAATGAATCTTTATCAGAGATCCGGTAGCCATTAGTATGAACTTTATGAAGCACCCGCAAGATAACTACTGTTCAGAAGAAAAGTAAAAAAATAGATTTCTGCTTAAAAATGAAATGTTCTTAGGTCATTTATATGTGATTACACAAAGTTTAAAACCCAGTAAAGATCTTTCCCTGTCTAGAAAGATTATAATTAATTAGCTAATAAAAAGAAAATGACCCATAATTTCCCTTTATTCCCTTCCAGTCCATGTGAAATCAATAATAAAAGGCAAGGTTTTACAACCTCAATTATCATTAACTTGCATTTACTAACAATTGCCTTCATCTTCATTATAATAATGTTCCATTTAGCAGCTACTGCAAGTGTCAAGTCAATTTACTAGGGTTCTGCCACTTGTATCCTGGAGTCTCCCCACACCAGGCTCGGCCATTCATGTGGGCAACCTCAACAGAACAGAAATAAATAACAATGAAAGAGTGTTCTTCTTTTCTCTCCCAAGGAGAGGGAAAGAAGGAGGGAGGGAGGAGAGAAGGAAGGAGGGAGGAGAAAGAAAGGGAAAAAAGGAAGAAACCCCATGAGTTTTGGCATGTTACAAAATTTTTGAAGCGGTTTAAAATGAATTCTGTCCTGGCGTTTGATACAAACCAGGGACTCAATAAATAGTCTTCAGTTGCTGAAATTCCTCTGGAGTAGAAGTAACTGATGACATTAAAAGCCTCTGCAGAAAGAGGACACAAGTTTATAAAATTTTGGCTCTAAACTCAGTCCTCTACATTGATTGTCTTCTTTGATATAGTTAGAAAACGCCAACAGTGTTTTATTTACTACAATATTTCCTGCACTATTCTCTGGGGACTCGACAATAGGAAAAACAGAAAAATCGACACTCAAAGGCCATATATATATTCAAAATAACCATTTCAGTGGTTGAATACTACTTTCATTTTACATATAGGACAGGTTCCAGCTTGGACTTTAACTAGGTCGTCTTCCTGTGCCCTGTGCTGAATAAGCCAACATATCTATTTAGATGAAGTGAAAAACATTCTGTGAGCAATCTCACCATAAGCCAAGTAGAGGACAACTATCCTACAAATCACCTCTTGAAAGGATCAGTAGAGCAGAGTGTTTATCACTTACCTCCTTAAACCCAATCACAAGAACTGGTGTCTGCACTCTACAGGGATTAAGGAGTTATAAAACCAAACCAACAGGGAAACATAGCACATCATTTCTATGTGATACTGTGCACATATCTAGCCAGAAGCAATAGGCAAACCCTCCTTGGTCCACTCTAGAGAGTTCTCTTCCCAACACCAATTTTCCATCTTTATCTATCCCAACATATCCCACTTTATTGGTTTATCTGCTCTTCCCGCATAAAGAGAAAGCTTATGCTGGGAGACTGAGCCCACCTTAGTCAACGCTGGGCTCTACAGGGATAGGAGTGACCCCTTCCCCCTTGTCACTGATTGGTTGAAAGGAGATGAGAGAGGTCATTCTCCTTTGCTGCTCCTTGTGGGGAAAACTCTCTCATAGTCCTCTAAGAGAATGTCCAGAAGTCACTTTTTCTCTCTGGACACTGTCATGGTGGCATGTTCTGGAACGGCTTCAGCTGTTTTGTTACCCAATTTGAAAGCCAAAACATTGAGTAGAACAAAGTCCAAAGAATGACAAGAAAGCAGAGCTGGGATTCATCAACCTGAAAAGAGCTTTGGCAGAAAAGATTCCTCCAAATCCTTTCTCCCCATCGTTTGGTGTGTGAGTGCCTATTATAGCTGGGCACTTGGCCACCAGAATAAAGACTTTGAATCTTAACAGTCCTGATGGCATGGAAGCCAAAATGTCCTGTGGATGCTTCTCAGAAACTCCCTTGTGGGACAGCCAGCTGGGTTATGGATATCTCCATCTTTCTCTCCACCCACCCTGTGACTGGGAGCATGAACTGACCAGTGCTCCAGCTTCCTTATTAGTCTGCAGCGACAATGGCTAATCCTTTAGGAACTTTCAAAGTAGTGAGCTGAAAGAGGACGATGTTTCTCCATATTTTGTTAAGTACGATTGCAATAGAAACTTTGATTTTTCCTCTCTTGGGTCTTACATGTATGTTCAAGAAAGATGGCTCAGTTAAACCACTGTGAGTTTCAGTTTTTGTTTCTCAAGTCCTAACCTAATCTTCAATAGTAAAAGTAGCTTATAACCTTTATTATATTATTGTTTGAGAGTCAATAAATTCCACTTGCCTGATTCAGACTGGGTAGAGTTTTATGAAACCAAAAGCATCCCAAAGAATATGTGGAATGAGGGAAGTTCATTCTCATTTGTCTATAAGCCACCCCATAGTTTTGACCCTTCAAAGTATGCATTGTGGGGGCTAGATTTGCAGTACAGTGGATATGGCATTTGTTTTGTATATAGCCAACCGGGTTCGATCCTAGGCATCCCATATGGGCCCCTGAGCATCACCAAGAATAATTCCTGAGTGCAGAGCTAAGAGTAATCCCTGTGTATTGCTGGGTGTAACCCAAAAGGAAAAAAAAAAAGAAAGAAAAGCATGCACTGTGTTCATAATTACTTCAAGATACAGTGTTTGAGTGGTGGTATCCATCAAGAGACATTATTGCCCAGTCTAGTCAAAATAAATTATCATGCCCATCAGATGGGGGAAAATGATGAGTATGATGTTCTTTATATGGTGCTGATATGATAGCAGATTGTCTGATGGTTAATACAAGCAATCCCAATGACTTTCAGAAATATGTACAGAAGGGATATATATGATAACCCCTAAATGTATGTATGGGAAGCCACAATGCGTACAAGAGAAAGGGAGAGAAAGGGAGAGAAAGAGAGAGAGAGAGAGAGAGAGAGAGAGGAGAGAGAGAGAAGAGTAGCCTGCTATTGAGGCAGGCTTGGGGAGAGGGAGGGAATCCGGGGACATTGGTGGTGGGAAATGTGCACTGGTGGAGAGGCGAGTGCTGCAACATTGTATGACTGAAACCTAATCATAAACAGCTTTGTAAATGTCTATCTCACAATGTTTTAATAAAGTTAAAAAGAGAAATATTTATGGAATATACTATACTTCTGATATAGAGTAAGAATTATTATAATATACTTAATAAAATCCCTTTATCCTATGTAAGTTTATGAAAATAGAAAGCTCTGAACTATATGGAGATATTAGTTCAGAAAGGGTAAATTACTTGCCCAAGTTAATTTACTAGTTCTACAATTCCAACTAACTCTAAATCTGCATGAAGTAATATTTTTTGCATTTAATAAAAGTTGTTCATGATTGAGTTTCAGTTATACAATGCTCCAACACCCGTCCTATGAAGGAATATTTCATGTCATAGTTTCTCCCTAGTATTAGCTATTGCCATATAGAAAATTATTCAGATTTGTGTTTTTGCCAAGAATTTTCTAATACTGAGTGAGAAACAAAAGCTTATTTACTGTAAAATCCACTTACCCAAGACAATCTATTGAGAATGTTGGTAAATTGGAAATTCCCTCTTAAATAGAAGGTTTTTGATTCTATGATCCAATCATGATAAATCAAACTTTGTTTTTGACACTCAATTCACTATATTTTAAAACATATCCTTCTATCACCTTGTGTGTGAATAAATACAAATTAATTTGGTGTTGAACTAATCTAAGTAATATTCAATGTTAGATTGTTCAGTTATCAAAAATTGTCTTTCATTTTCAACCAGTCAACCTCAACTTGGAACATGTGTAAATTGGCAAATCTTGAAAAAGAAAAGAAGATAATTTTCTAAGGATCAGTCAGAAAATGCATGATTTTTTTTTCTTCCTACAGTCTGTTGACTTACCAATTGCATTGGATGAATCTCAAGAGATTCAGAAGTTCAATTTGAATAAACAAGTATAAGTTTTGATGCTTATTAAAACTCTGGCAAAACAAGGCCAGAAATGGAATTGATTTTCTAGTGAAGTTTCCAGTACTTCCTGTTTCCAGGAGGACTGAAGATCTTGGGAAGACTCTGCTACAACTGGAACCAGCTGGTCATAACTGGAGAACACTCCAAGACTGGGGGGGTGGGGGAAAGCAAGAGAAAAGATAGTGTGTACCATTTCAAGCTTGCACAAGAGATGGAAATATTTAAAACACAAAGCTTAAAATAAAGACCAACTATTAGACTTGTTGCTTCTTTTATTTCCTTGGAGGACTGGGAGGGGGAATCCAAAAGATTTGATCCTTTCTGCTTTCAGTACTGTCCCAGACAAGAGACCTACCTGATAGACCTCATACCCTCCATCATGAGCCCTGCAAACAAAACACTACAATGGCTTCCTGCTGTAGAGTAAAGAGAACTCTTTACCTTCTGCACGCCATCACTTGATTACTGTTTATCAACTAGTTGGAAAAGACTACAATGCAGCCTATGATAAATAATAGTCTGATAATGAGTCCAGCTTTCTCTGAGTCAAATAAGACTATCCTCAACCTTTCCACAGAAGTGGGTAAGAACTATCTGGAAAAGGGGTCTCTAAATAGCCATCAGCGGGCTGAGTTAACCCTTTTTGGTTAACGACCAACCAAAGTACAGATCCTTTCCAATATTCTGGTGTGCCTGATAGAAGAAAACTAAACAGTGCTTTTCAGACTCCCTTGCAGCTGGAATTTTGGATTCACATTAGAATCACTAGGACAAGATTAGTGATAGACACTGGTGATGCCAGTGAGGGTCCCAGGGTGACCTATGTGAAGCAGGAAGGAGAGAGATGGCAGCCTTGAGAAAGGAACCTGCTGCTTTCTCTCTATTCACCTCTGCCATCCTGGGAAGACTGGGGACACCTAGGACTGATAAGAGTCTATTGTGAGCCTTGCTGTTGGCAGGAAAGGAAAGTCAGTCCTAGACCTTCTGGGTCCTTTGCCTTTTTCTCAGAGTAGAATTTCAGGAGGATACAAGCAGGGAATTATAACAAGTTAATTGGGAAATAAAGGCAGATAAGGAGAAAGAGAAGGAAAGATGTGTGCTCAAGAGAGATTACAGCTTCTCCAGAATGGAGAGAATGCCCAGTACACACCACAGCATCAGCCATGAAGTTCACATCTCAAAAGGGGAGATGCAGGCACCACATGTACTTGGCGCCACAAGTGTTTGCACACCACATGAACACGCTGCCTTTGTTCCAAGTTGGCTTTGATAGAGTTTTCCCAACCTGCCCCACACTGCATTTTCCATCTAGATAAGAATCTGTTGTTAGAATGGTTTTCAAGGCATAGAATTGGGAGCAATTTACCGTCTTCTTTGATATTCCTTTTCTGGCCTTTGTTTCTGCTGTAGCTTCTCCAGGAAGAGGGGGGTCCAGTTTTTCTGCAGTGGCACCAGGTATGACCACATCTGCCCAGCTCCTAGGTGTGACGAAAGTGCTCCCACCCCCACCCCACCTTAGTTTACAAGACAATGTCTAACAGTGTGGAAAATCATTCTCCTAGTTAAAAACTCTCAGGCCAGAATACTTTCCTGAGAAAAATAGTTAAGATGATTTAGAATAAAATCAGGCAGAAAACTTGGGCCCAGGAAAGGACAAATAAAACCATTTAATATCTTTTAGTTGTAAAGAACTGTATAGGCAAAAATAGAATTAGAAATTGCCACAACTTTATACTTATATTAGGGTTACTGCTTGTTGGCTATGTGAAATATCCAAGACTCTGCTTTTAATGTAGCCACTGAATTTTGATGTGCTTACTGAACTATCTTTGGTTGTTTTTGTTTTGGGCCCACACCCATAGATGCTCAGGGGTTACTCTGGCTCTGCACTCAGAAATTCCTGGTGGCGCTCAGGAGAACACAGTGGATGCGGAGGACCTAATGCAAGTCAGCAGCGCTGTGCGTGTTCTCTCTCTCTCTCTCTCTCTCTCTCTCTCTCTCTCTCTCTCTCTCTCAGCCCCACAAAAGGGTCCTTAATATCTCTGACAATTTAAGCAATGGCTTATGTTGGGAAACAGGGTGCAGAAGCCATATTTTCCTGAATAAATGACACAGGCTATTGGGATAGTACATTGCAGCTTATTACAAAACACAAGTAGAGTATGAGTCCCAGTTTTAAAATTCCCTTGACCAGTGTTGACTCTCAAATAATTCTTTTTGCTTCTTTATTCTATTTGAATTCTTGCTTCATTGTACCATGAAGTTAAAATCCCCCCTTGTTTTTGTGCCAATAAATTCTTATTTCTTCTACACAGCAGTTTAAATTTTTGTTTGCTTCTTCACCCAGCCTGGTGGCCCAGATGGCCCTTTCTTCAGGCTAACTGGCCCATTGAGACAGTTGATTTCCTACAAGGACGTTTTCCAATAGCATTAAATCAGGGCAGAGGATAGGTTTGAAAGCATAGCAGAGGGAGTTGATATGAAGCAAAGTACCAAAGGAGAGACGAGAGATGAAAAGGTGCTTAACTTTGACCCCTTCCCAGAGATGTGAAGACAGGAGCAGGTCATAACAGAGATGCATAAAAAGAAAACTCTGCTCAATTCTGGACTGTGGGTCTCCTGTTGTCAAGTTTTTTCCATTTTAATTCAACCTTGGCATATCCATCATGGTAGTCCACTGTTTTGAGCTTGCTTGCAGGACAGATTGTTTGAATATTAGTCCTCTCTCCACTGTTTGCCATCTTGTTTCATCAAGTTTGCCTAGCTCTCTGCATCTGTTCAGTGAATGAAACAATAACACCTATCTTGCAGAGCTCATGGGAGCATTAAACAAGATATGGTACAAAATACTATAAAGCATCCAGCATAGTGATGGAAATATCTTCAGTATTCACTACCAACCAGCTACAGTTATAGTAACAGAAATGCCCTCTTATGGTCTGGGATGAACACATCATTGACTCATACCAAATATGTCGAGTAATAAAGTGTGATAAAGATGCAGGACCCCTACTCGGTTTGACACTGCCCGGCTTAGCCTGCCTGAGAATTAGTTTCCTCATCCATAAAGTAAGGGTAATTATACCTACTCATGGGGCTCAAGGATAGGCATAATCATGTTTACACAAAGGATAAGATAGTGGGACTGCCACGGCCCTCCTGGTCCCAGAAGTTGTTTTGCTGACAGGCTTGTTTCTGATTTTCCAGAACCAACTTTGGAGGTTAAGCCCACCAGCAACTCTAAGCGAGCAGATGTCTCTCCTTTGTCTCCATCATCTTTCTATATTTCCTCTGTATTTTCAGTTGATGGCATGTGTCATATTAAGTTGATTAAGGTAATATTGAGGCAACCAATTTAAGTACCTTCATCATAACAATACTCATAGCCAGATGATGGGCTAGATCAATGAACCTGAGGATAGACATAGTCCATTTGTCCCTTCTCATGCCCTTTAGTCATTTTCTGGGTGGACACCTCAGGAGTGAGTACCCCTAACATTGCCACTCTTCCCAGAAACTGAAAATTCCTAAGGTAATTTTCAACCACCAAAGAGACCAATTCCAGACTGGAGATATAATACACAGATTAAGGCACTTGTCTTGAAAAAGTCTGACTCCATTTTGATCCCTGGCACCACATGGTCTTCTGAGTACCATTGGGTTGGGAGTAGCTGCCTAGCACTGATTGATGTGGTCCCAATCTCACCCCACTCCCACCCCAAATAAAAAAGAGACCAATCCAATAGAATAATAAAATAGTCAAACTCTAAGTTTGGGGCTCTAGAAATAGCACAGGAGTTCTGTGTACTAATCTCTGGTACTACATGATACAAGCATCCCAAGGGCCCCTAAAATCCAGGAATATCTTAGAGTACCACCAGGTTTGGCCCCAACCCCTATCCTTCCCCAAAGCTTTTTACAATGTGAATGGAGCTAAAGGCTTTACACTAATAAATGAAATAAATGAAAACCCAGTCTGGTAAGTTCACTCAGAGAAATAAAGGACAGAATGGAGGTTGCCAGGAGGTGATGGAGAGGGAGGAAATAGGAAAAGACCAGTCAAAGGGCACAAAACTCCACAACTCCACTTCTAAGATTTCTGTTTGGTCCTTCATGACTCTTTTAAAGATATCCCCAGGGAGCTGCTTCCATGCAAGAGCTCGGAGACTACCATTCACCCTCACTCTGTCTCTTGGAAGAGAACATGATGGAGCCTGTCTTTGCCTTGAGCCTCATTCCGAGAGCCTGACTTCTGCTCCCTTTCGTCCCGAGCTCTAGAAGACCAGCACCCAGTTCTTCCAATAGGTCTCCCACCACCCTCCTCACCTGGCTTCAAGTAAAGAAAATGTTCTCCCTTCCTCATTCCCTGGTATGGGTACAGAAAGGACCAGAATCCCCATCAAATTATTTTTTCTCCACTGGCTTCCTCACCCCTTTCTTCTCTTCTTCTTTTGCCTGGGTGCAGGCCTTGGGTGAGATCAGGTAGAGTCTACTTTATGATTTCATAGCCCTGCTTTGCCCAGAGGGGCCAGTGCCTTGCTTGAGTGAGACCGGGCCCTGCAATCATTGCCCTTCTCAGCTTTCAAGGCTCTGAAGAAAACTGGAGGAAAATGAGACTCCCTTTCTGAACATCCTGTTAAAAAATAAACAGTCACCCTGAATTGGATTTTTCAAAATAAAACATTGAGTTCAAGATTCCAATTTTTCATCACATTCTCAGTCAATCACATAAACCCACCGAACATTTCCTGTTTGTCTTCTGAGCCCTGCAAACACATATCATATCCTGCTGACAGGCGTTAACAGACTGACTCACTCAGTGGCATCATACTGACAGGTTGTCAACCCAATCAAAGGGCAGAGAAGCTGTTTGAAGTCCGCCCTCTAGTTGCTGCCTGCTGTGTGTCCTCTCTCCTTGGAATGCCAGGCATGCTGTCAAAACCTGGAGTGAGGAAACCATACCTGTTCTTAATCCACATGGAAGCCAAGTCACCAGGAAGCCCTGGCCAGAGGGGAAAAGGCTCATATGCTATTTATTTCCACGTTTTCTCAGTCTACTATTGCATAACCTTTAGTCTTTCCTCCTGGACAGTCCCCCCAAAGGTTTCTAGGAGTCCTTTGGGGGTTTCTGGAGAGTATTGGAGGTATTCAAAAGTCTGTCCCTTCCATTAATCAGCATGTTCGCCTTTTTTTTCCTTCTCCTTAGTAGTCTGAATTCCAAGAAAGAGAACCAAAGGAGAAAGTTCTCGTATTGCTGAAGATGCGACAAATAGATTGCAAAAAGTATAAGCCCACCACACCGGCTTCCATAAGTCTATTGCTGTAAGACTTCCTGTTCTTGCTGATGCTAGCACCCTCTCTGGTCATACCTACTCGTGTCGGTGGTGGCCGAAGCTGCCTCAAATAACCCAAAAGGACACTAGAGCATGTCACCTTTACCCTCACGAGGAGAACCCTCAGTTGCTTCTGGTTGGTTCTCTGCAGAGCCCACAGGTTCTTGATGAACCTTCTTTATGGAACAACTGCGTTGAGATATCATCTCCATACTTTGCTCCTTTCTGCTCTGAGGTGTGTGAACCCCTGAAATTGGGACTCTAGCACCTCATATATTTTAGAGAAGCTGCTCTGGAATGATCTTGCAGGTGTTTTCACCCTGAAAGAGAAAACCGAGATTTATGGACTTAAATCTATAGTAGTACATAAAAACACAAACAACTGGGTTACCATCCTATGTCCTCTCAGAGTCAGAGTTGCTTTGTGTGCACTGCCACAAGCCAAGTCCGCAACATACCCGGAAAGAGTTGCTAGTCCTAAATCCCCCCCTTCCCCAGAAAGCCATAAGCATCTTTTAAAGAAGCTGAATCGCCCAAACTGACCGAATCTGGAAATCATCTGAAGCAGGGGTTGGTTTCTCAAAGACTAGTAGCTTTGCTCAGCTGGAGGAGCCCAAAAGAGACAACGCACCCGCCCCGCCGCCCCCCCCCCCCCCCCCCCCCCTCCCAACCAACTACCCCCCCCGCACTTCCCCCCCAACCTGACCTACCCACTCACGATCAAAAAGTCTTTCTCTGGTAGTTCTGACTGGCTCAGTCACACTATCGTGGAAGAGTTTGATCAACCCACTACGGTACTAAGCTGTGACAGCTAGGGACACACAACACCCCCCCACCCCCCCCCCACCATCCGGGCCTGCCAGCAGTTATCCAGAGTGAGAGCCAGAGAATCCTGGAGCACCACCGTTCCCAAACAAACAACCAAGAGTTCTTAATGCCTGTTGCTACTGTGAAGAAGGAACAGGTCATTGAGTCAGGAAGTGACTAGCTTATTACATCAGATCACAGGGCAGACAAGGCTATATCCATGACACATTAAAATATAAGCACCACAGCGGTTACCCCCCCCCCGACAGCACATGCCTCCCACACCACCAGGGTGGCACCGAGCTGACCAGGAGAGGGCCCAACCACCAATGGTGGGTACCCCCCCACACCTATTTAAAAAAGAATTAAGAAAATAATTTAATGGGTGTGGTATCCCCACATGCATTAAAAAAAATTAAAATATGTTCTCTACTAGGTAAAACACCACCATAGTCCTATTAAAGTCTGTGTTCTCTCAAGTCTGCTGCTATCATTTCAAAAGCACTCATCCACATATTAACGGATGCCCTCTAGTGCGCCATGCACTGCAGGGTCTGGAAGACATGGGCAAGCTCCATAAGGACTCAGTCCAACTGCGAAAATATTGGCTGCTTAGCCCATGTAGGCAGGTGTAGAGAATTACAGAGACAGTTATGTATGTACTAGACAGTACTGTTTGTGAAGGGCTATAGAATCGTTGAATCTTTCAGTATTCATCAACCAGCAGCTGGAGCAGAAGCCGACAGGTCAGTTCATGATTTGGCCACATTCCAGTCACCTCTGACCCAGTGAGTGGGAACTTGGGGTGCAAGCATGGCCACCACCTCCTCCCTCAGGAAGGGCCCACGTATTGGCATTGTTGAGTAGTGCCAGGCAGGTGTGGATGGTCATTCAGGCTGTGTGGCCCAGCCACGGGGAACAATGTGGTTGTTCATGCCAGTTCAAAGAGAAATGAAGAAATGGAGCAAATGGATTGACCCACTATTGTAATATTGAGTCTCCTGACCTTTTTAGTTCCTCTCAATTCTGTGAATACTTCCATGGATCCATGCAGTTTATCTAAGGGTAAGTGAACGTAATCATGTTTATCTCTTCCAATTTTCTTTTAAAGTTCTAACTTCCAAAGAAAAAGGTTCTCCTTTATATGACAACCCGCCTCTCCCACTATTTCTATCTCCAGTACCCACTCTTGAAAACGCGACACACTCTTTGATGTTGTTATTTTCTTGCTCCCTTCCTTAAGTGGACAGCCCATAACTCTCGAGGCAACCCAGAGTAATCAAAAAAGCATAACTGATTTTCACAAACCTAGGGATAAATTCCAGCTTCACCATTCACAAAACCTACAACTGCAACTGATTTGAGTCAGTTTTGTGATCTTTGAAATTAGGCTATTATCTCTCTTATAGTATAATTATTGGATTAAATAATCTGGCAGGCAAGGCCCTTGTATAAGGCCACAAAAAGAGTAAACCTCAGTAACCATGAGCGCTTTTATTCTATTATAAAATTTATTTGAACATAATATTGACTTGACCTCTTCAAGTCCATTGATAGTAAGCATGAACTCTTATTTGCTACCACTGACAGGTATTTCACATCTATTATCTCATCTTTGTTTTCTCTGACACACCCTAGCTTGATAATAATAATCCCCTTGTCTTCCATTGTTTCTATCCCAGAACTATTATATACTCAGCTGTCAGAGGACTCCTCTTAAAATTGTCTCCAATCCCTTCACTGCCCACATTGTAAATGTTTCCCAACCCCTCTAATATCAGCCCAATAAAGTTCTGACTTGTTTGATGGGTACAAACGCTTTTCAGATTTAGGTCTCCTTTCTCCATCCTTATGAAGGTCTCTGACCTACTCAGAAGCGTTGGCAATCAATCCCCACCCCCTTGCCCCCCAATATCCCTGCCTATGCTTTCCTTTACACTGTTCTCCTGCCTAAAATGAGCTGTCATCTGCATTCCTTTCGATCAAAGTACTCTCTATCCTCGAAGACCACACTATCAGCTTAAGAAACTTTCTTAAATCCAAAGTCTATTTTCTCTCTGAATTTCCATACTCCAACATCTCTTCTTCCAACAACACCTTTTAGATTACAATAGCATCATCAGCATAGTCGTCTCAACTCTTTTGTGGTGCAAAACAGAAAGAATTAAAATATACTGAAGGGCCTGACCTGGAATGAAACCTTACGGGACCAGACAGTTGCACTGGACTATTTCCTTCCCTGGGTTCAATCCTTGGCATCCCATATGTTCCCCGAGCACCACCAGGAGTAATTCCATTGCTCTATTTTATATATATATATATATATATAATTATATATATAAAATTTTATATATATATAAAATTCCATTGCTCTATTATATATATATCCGAGTTGAGACATATATATGAGTTTATATATATATATATATATATATATATATATATATATATATATATATATATATCCGAGCAGCAGAGGAAAGCAGTCAGCAGGCAGGGGAACCCTCAGTGCTGCTGTAATAGCTCAGATTGGTGGGATGAACCCAGCCACCTTCCAGGTTTCCATGTGTGTGTGTGTGGGGGGGCTCTTCAACTGTTGGTACCTTTCTGAATTGTCTTGCTAGCTAGGAACCTCTGCAATAAATCTCCATTGCCTTGTACAACTGAGCAAATAATCATTTATAACAGTCTAGAAGAGCCTCCCATAGCAGACACAGACATAGAATACCTTCCCAAGCCTCTGTTTCCCTTGGAATCTGATAGAATCTTTGGTCTTGCCCCAGAGCACAATGAAATGCACAGATGTATGTGATGTTTCTTCCCATGTAGACAGTAAATGTCTTCAGTTTCTGAGATACCGTTGTCTTTATCTTGACCTTGATACCTTCTTGCTCAGATCATCCTGCTTGATAGTTCTAGGGCCAGGGTGTGGTCCAGTGATAAAGTACAGGCCTTACGTTCATGAGACATGGGTTTGATCCTGGCTATGGCTAACACACACACACACACACACACACACACACATTGTTGTTATTGTTGAGTCTGGGGAGAAATTTTCATAGGCTGAAATCTGGATTCTGGGATACTGCTGGGAAACATCCAGAAGTTTCTCTGACCAGGAATAGCCTTAAAGCAGTCTAGGTCTGACCCTTCCACCCCTCCACCAAAGAAAACAGACAACAAGAACTCATTGTACTTCATCCCTTTGTCTCCTAATGGCCATATGTCAGCTCCTTAATTCAAACAGGTAGCAAATCCCTTCTAAACTTAGGTGAGGCCATTGAGGCATGGACAGATTGAACCCTAGCAAAACTGCTGCAGTTTAGAAGCAAGAATATGATTTAGAATCTCTGATATTTCCCAGTTATGTTTATCCCCTAGTTCCTAAGTGATTAGACAGAGATAAATGAGCATGTATTAAAAAAAAAAAGAAAAAGAAAGCATCACCCATCTTCAAAAGTGGTTCCTAACTGAAGCAGCAATTGAACAAAATGATTGACCTCCTCCTGGGAGCCCTTCAAAGACTACAGGAAAATGATGGATTCCAACCACTTACCTGCAGCATTGAGCTCTGAGGTAAGAGCCAAGACAGAACCTGATAATATACTAGAGCTGGAGCCAGTTGGCTGCTCTGCCTCCTTTACCTCTGAATTTTTTTCTTCATCAACAATTTTTCTCTTGCCAAATGCTCTACTGTGGACTGGATAGACAAGTATTTGCACCCCAGTCACAGAAAGCCTAGAACAGAACCACTTGGCAGTAGTAAGAATTAATCCTTAAAATAATCACGGAAGATCAATTCATCCCCATTTCATAGTAAACTGAGTTTCAACGATGCTCAATAAGTTTATGTGACTACCCGAAAGCATTAAGCCAGTATCTCTTGGTCCACTATTCTTTGACCACTGTGGCACAATTCTGCCTTTTACATCAGCTATTTGGAGAAAGCTGAAGGTTGCCAGAAGGTTTACAGTTTTCAGACAGAGTAAAATACAACCTTGACTAAAATTGAAAAAAAAAACAGGAAAGGAATTATTAGAACTTATATAAGCATTGCAATGTGCTAACTTGGAATGACAGTTTAAAGACTATCCAACTATCATTCAACTCAGACTCTAGAACTTCACATTAATCTTTAAGATACATGTGAGAGCATAAATCCAGACGCAATCCAGACTGTGCACAGGAACCTCAAGTTGATGGGGTGAACACACATTGTTTTGTTTTTCTCCCATGTGGAGGCTGTTAAGTTTTAGGTAATATCCACACTCTTTCTTGATCTTGAGCCTTCTCACCTTTGTAATGAAATCATTCCCCTCCTCTGTTAGACACAATGGCCGACTTGGGCATAAATGCTGACCCAAGCAAGATCAGCATTGTCTCTAAAATGTATTTGTGGATGCACTTACGAGTTATTAGCTAGAAACATGTGAGCCCTAGCTTTTCCACAGCTATATTTTCAAGAACAAAGTGTCATTTAAGGATAAACATATTATTAGAAGTAAGCAGAGCCAATAGATTGAAAGAGCCAATAATTGTCCCCATTAAGTCAAATTTTGAATACAAGCAATCAAAAATTATCCTATCAAATACAATAGTGGATGCCATGTTTCTATCAGAGCTGGCAAGTGGCTTAAATATTGCTGGCAATGAAGAAAATGACAAAGACAGGGGGTATTTCAGGTTCATATGGTGAGGTCTGCAGTCAATTCACTCTCTTTACAAAGAAATTGGTATGGGGGGAGGCAAAGATTTAGTTATCAAATGATGGAAAGATGAGCAAAATAAATAAAAGCCCCTCAAAGTAAGTTCCTTTGACTTTGTAAGTCCTGTACTTTTGTTTACAAATTCTATGGTAGCCATCAACCAAGTCAAGCATGATGGGCATTGCTTTGTAAATGTCCATGTCACAGTGTTGTAATCAAATTTAAAAAATAAAGAATGATGGACATAAATATGTCAATAAAGCTATATTTGCAAACATGATTAGTGGTACAAATCCAAACTCCAAGCTATAGTTTACTGCCCTCTGGGACTTGGAATCAACTCTTCTAACAGAAAGCAAAAATGATGTGATATAAACTAGAAATGTGCTCAGGAACAGCTGGAACATTAACAGCTCAGGATTGCACTAGTAAAATGTAGTAGACAGATATTGGGCTTTGGGTGATGAGCACAATATAGTATATGTAGGTGTTGATGTGTAAGTCTGTACACCTGGGTCTAGAATGTTATAATCTATTGTTACCTCAAGAGAAAAACTTTAATTGGCATTTTATGCATTCACATTTGTGTTATCAAATGGATAGGCACTAGGTTTTCCATATGTGTTAATTCTGGATGAAAGAGATGATCTTATTCATAATTTCTTTTAAAAACATTTTATCAAGCACAAATTAAGTGCCAGGCACAAAATACTTGGCACATAAAGATGAAAGATTCTTCCTTTTCTTGAAAGGCTTTAGCTCCAGTGATACTGACCTGGATGTCTGCTGTCTTTCGATAGACATATGGAGAGAGAGGAGCTGGGCTGCATTGCAATCTTAACTTGTATGCCTTGTTTTACTAGGACTTTTCCTAGTTTTCCTAGGACTCTCTCCAAGTATTAGTCCTTGAAAGGCCCCCTGTCCTTGAAATGCTCTCTTCCTATACAAACTGTGGTGGTTGGTCACTCATTGGATGAAGTCTCATCCAAATATCCAAATATCACTCTGACACTGAGTTTGTTCCACCCCAACTCTGAGTTGGTTTCTGACCATCTGGATGCTGGCTTCCCTTGTCCACTCTATTAAGGTCAAAAGAAGGCTCACATAGAAGCAAGATACCCTCCTAGGCAATGCACCTTTCTCTGATAGTCTGTGGGCATGGGTGGAGGAAATCCTATTGGGAGAGTCCTAAGTGACTTGATCACCAACCAATAACTTTCAAGAGTTATTTTGATGGGTGCAGCATATGCAAGACAGAATAACTCTAAATGGATTATATATGTGTGTATAAAATATTTTTTTGTTGTGAGCTATTTGGAGATTATATATATATATATATATATATATATATATATATATATATATAATGCATTTTTGTAGCTCAGGACTGGTTGTATACTCTCTAGAACATTTCTAGTCTCCTTAGTGCTCCTTAGTGACTTAGGAAGTTCCCCCACAGATATGAATTAGATCTCAGGGCATGAGCAGTTAGTAGGGTATTTCCCAGCACATTGCTAGGAGAGATTCTGAGCCGGAAAAAATCCCATATGTGAAAGCACGGAGGTGTGAGAGACCCTGGAGGGGCTGGCAGGGGCTGATCCGTCACTCCATACCTCTCTGCCTCTGAACCAGGTGCTGAGGAGGCATTTGTTGGCAGCTGTTCAGAGGGAAACATGCCACCCCTTGAATCATTGGAGGCACTCCCTGTTCCCATCTTTCATGGGCTGGTGCCAGTGGGTCTCTGGGCCATGGTGTGCCCCAC
The DNA here is from genome assembly GCA_021461705.1 of Cryptotis parvus. Lineage (NCBI taxonomy): Eukaryota > Metazoa > Chordata > Mammalia > Eulipotyphla > Soricidae > Cryptotis > Cryptotis parvus. The sequence continues at coordinate 46,653 of JAJIBD010011860.1, forward strand.
CCTGATCCTGTTTGACTTGTGGGCTCTGCCAGGATCCCTCCAGGGCTGCATAGCCTGGGGCTCCTGCTGCCCTCAGACACAGCCACAGTCAGGTCAGTGCAAGCCCTGGTCCCTCCTGGAGCAGCCAGAAGTGGGGGCTTGCACTGAGGCCAGTGAGCCATGGGAAGGGGCGGCAGCTGGAGTGTTGATCTGACATGGTGCCTGGAAAGGCATCTCTGCTGTTCCCGTCTCAGCAATGTGCATGAGGTTTTCCAGGAGGTGTGCAGGGATTTGGTCAAAACAACATCAATTAATAGCCATTGTTCCTTGACATTAAGCTGTTTCCAACTTACAAATATTATAGGGACACTCCAATTTGGATAGACGGGAAGCTTGTGTTCTGATGACTTAAAGGACATATGTCATGACCATGGGGCCCTGGTGGAGGGATGGGTGCTGGAATACTGTATTACCAAGAACCAATTATGAACACCTTTGTAATTGTGTGTTTCACGGTGGTATAATAAAAAAATTTAAAAAAAAAAAAAAAATAAAACTGCAAAAAATAAAATAAAATAAAGGACATATGTCAGATGATAGCTATAAAAACACTACAGTTTATTAATATGAAGTTTGTTCATGTGTCTCTTCTTCATGGACCTTTATTTGAATCCAAAAGGGGGGCTCTAAGTGAGTGCTCTAAGTCTATTTTACAGAAGAGGAAATAGTGAATTTAGCCTCAGTGAATACCCAGATTGAGACTTCAGATAGGTATTCCCTCCTAGTTTACCCTGCCTTTCAAAGGGGTGGAGAATTGTTGTACTATTGGGTTCATTATACACTTTTAGTTATAGTGCTTGTGAGACATGCAGGATTTAGTCGTGGTGTTTGTGGGAAATGGTTTAGTTGCAGGTGCTTGTCGACAATTCATTTTATACCAGTTTGCACAGTGTGTTGTTGTGCCTGGGATTCCAGAGGGAACTCCAGTACATTTGGGGAGCATCGAGAACTGAATTCATAGTTTCACACTTTCAAGTTGCCTTTAGCCATTAAACCACTAAGCATTCATTTGCATATTTTAAAATAAAGTTGGTATCTACTTAAGTTGTACTATGATGATTTAGATAGGTGGATATATTGATAGATCCATAGATCTAAATATTTATCCATAGATAGATAGATAGAGAGATTGGCATAGTGAAATTGACAAGCTAAATGGCATTTCTTCTCATTTAGTTACCATTTTTTGCATTGAGATACATACAATGTATCATATGATCTTCATGTCAGTACACAACAGTCTAATTCGGTGTCTGTATACACTATGAGACGATGATCACAATAGTCTAGCTACCATTCATCATCATACAGAGCTACAACTTTCCTCTTGTGATAAGAACTTTCAAGATTCACTCCCAGACTGCCCCTTGAGGTGTTGCAGGTGTGACTGTGGTGCCCGGGCTGCGTTGGCAGGTGGCAGACAAGAGATAGACTTGTCTAGACCCCCAGGACTCTGTCCTGTGGTTCCTGAATGGTGGATGATCTGACATAGGAAAAGACTGGTCCCCCTGGGATGAACCCAGAGCCATAGCTGAGCCTGGCAAACTACCCATGGTATATTCGATATGCCAAAAACAGTAACAACAGAGATGAACTGGACAAGGGACAGACCAAATGCACAGCTATGCTGCTCGGCCCACGTGGAGCAGCCCATGGAGTCTCTGAGGAATTGGCTAGTCCCCAGCAGAGACCAACGTAGCTCCTAGGGTAAAACAGTCATGTGGGGGGGAAGTCATGATGGCTGGAATTGGAGCAGGGATTTGGGCTCCTCCCTCTCCATGCTGGTGGGCATGGCTATGGGCTTGCAGTCTCTGCAACCAGATGAACCTGACAAGGGGCAGACCAGACACACATCTGTGAAGGTGCGCAGCGTGCAGGAGGCTTAGATAACAAAGTAGGCTAGGACCAGGTCCTTCCCAGGATCTTTCACATCTGTACACCATAATGATCATTTTAGTTGTAACAAACTGGGGAGGTTGATGGGGAATGAGGAACTATAATGTCACACTAGAACTCACTACTGAATATGCACATAGATAATTGTATCCTAAACTGTAAGGCAAGTCACAAGGTGTAGGAGAAGAGAGAGAGAAATACAGAGACAGAAATAGAGATAGAGAGAAAGATGACTCAGATGCACAGGGGAGAGCTGCCATGTGGCTCTCCCCTAGCTCAGCTAACCATGAGGCTCCCAGGAGGCAAGAAGGATTTTGGGAGTGGTCCCATCACTTCTGTAGGCCCTCAGAAGCAGCCGGATGAAACTTGCTCACCATAATAGCCACCATTATCACGGTCCAGATCCCACAACTCATCAGAACCCTCGCAAGAGAGATGCTGATCTCAAGACCAGCTCAGTGCAGCATAGTTCAAGTCCAGGTAGTCGGCTCACGGAGGCAGAAGTCAGCAGGTGTTCCTGGAGATGGAGCTGGGGTCCCCATTCCCCTCTCTGACCCATCCCAGAGGCCTGGTGGCCCCACCCACAAACTGCCTTTGGGGCTCTTGGCCATGATGCAGAGACTCAGAAGCATGGGGGGAGAGCTGCCATCCGGGCTCTCCCTAGCTCAGCTGACCATGGAAGCAAGATGGATTTTGGGGAGTGGGCCCATCACCTCTGTAGAGCTTCGAAGCAGCCGGATGAGACTCGCTCACCATACTAACTGCCATTTTTGTGGTCTGGACCCAGCCAGTACATCAAACTAGTGGAACCAATCATGTTCCAGTATATATTACAATCTACAATGTGTAAGAAAGGGAAGCGAGAAGGAGAGAGAAAGAGAGAAAGGAGATAAAGAACCTGCCATGGAGGCAGGCTGGAGGAAGGAGGAGGAGGGAGGTGGGGACATTGGTGATGGGAGATGGGCAGGGGGTGGAGGGATGAGTGTTGGAACACTGTAGAACCAAAATTCAAACATGAACATCTTGTAATTGCATATCTAACGGTGGTATAATAAAAATATTTTAATTGAAAAAATAATAAATAATTTTATTTATTTAGTATTTTATTTATTTTGTGGAGTGTGGTAGCACTCCACAAGAAAAAAACAGCCAACCCCATCAAAAAAATGGGGAGAAGAAATGAAAAAGAAGCTTCCAAAAAGAAGAAATACGAATGGCCAAAAGGCATATGAAAAAGTGCTCTTCATCGTTAATCATCAGGGAGATGCAAATCAAAACAACAATGAGGTACCATCTCACACCACAGAGACTGGCACACATCCAAAACAGCAAGAACAACCGGTGCTGGCGTGGATGTGGGGAAAAGGGACTCTGATCCACTGTTGGTGGGAGTGCCGACTGGTCCAGCCCTTTTGAAAAACAATATGGGCATTCCTCTGAAAACTAGATATTGAGCTCCCATTTGATCCAGCAATAGCATTCCTGGGAATATACCCGATAGACCGAAAAACACATAGCAGAAACACTATCTGTACTTCTTTATTCATCTCTGCGCTATTCACTATAGCTAGAATCTGGAAACAACCTAAATGCCTGAGAACAGAGGACTGGCTAAAAGAAACTGTGGTTCATCTACACTATGGAATACTATGCGGCTGTCAGAAAAGATGAAATTATGAAATTTACCTGCAAATGGATGGACATGGAGACTATCATGCTGAGTGAAATTAGTCAGAAGGAAAAGGACAGATATAGAATGACTGCATTCATTAATAGGATATAAATAGATACCAGTGTTTTACTAAATATGGGAAATGGTAATGGCAGATTAAAACTCACCATTGAATATACACAAAGAGACTTAAGTGATAAACTCTAAATATCTGCAGGGCTAGCCACAATGTGTAGAATAAGAGGGAGAGAGATGCAGAGACAGAGAGAGAGACAGAGAGAGAAAGAGAGGGAAACTGGGGTACCTGCTATTAAGGCATCCTGGGGGTAGGCGGGAGGGGGTGGGGGTACATTGGTGGTGGAAATGGGGCACTGGTGGAGGGATGGGTGCTGGTATACTGTATTACCAAGAACCAATTATGAACACCTTTGTAATTGTATGTTTCATGGTTGTATAATAAAAAAATTAAAAAAATTTTTAATTGAAAAAATAATAAATAATTTTATAAAAAGATATTCACTCTAAGGCCCAAGAAACTACCTCAAAGAGCTAGAGTTCATTTCTTGTATGTGTGAGGACCTGTTCAATGCCTCCAACCCAGGACCCTCAGCAGTGCTGGGGAAGGCCCCCTTCAAAATAAATTTTTTTTTGTTACTATCTTCTTGTATCACTTGTCTTCCTGCTGTTCATGGATTTGCTTGAGTGGACACCAGTAACGTCTCCATTTGTCCCTGTCGTGTAGCCCTAGGGCATCTGCTCACTACAGGAACACAAAGAGCCTCAAACTATTATTTCAGGTCATGGGAATGAGGTCCATTATCATTACTGTTCTTAGCATATTGAATACAACCAGGTAGCTTGCCAGACTCAGCCATGCGGGTGGGATACTCTTGGTATTAGGTAGGCTCTCAGTTCATTCATTTACTAATGAACCGTGCAGTGGGGTCGGAGCGATAGCCCAGCAGGTAGGGCGTTTGCCTTGCACGCGCCAGCCTGTGCTGGCCTGGGTCTCGATCCCCAGCATCCCATATGGTCCCCTGAGTACCGCCAGGAGTAATTCCTGAGTGCAGAGCCAGGAGTAACCCCTGAGCATCGCCAAGTATGACCCAAAAAAGCAAAAAAAAAAAAATGAACCTTGCAGCTGCAAAGTGGCCACATGCAAAGGGGAGAGCTGGTAGCAACTCTGCCCCATGTATCTGTATCTCTGGTTCAGCATACCTGGGCTTGACTTCTCTATAGGGTGGGACTCTGACAAACCAGGCTTGAAATCGGCTTTTCTCTTGGGTGGAGCTCTGACAAGCTGTGGAGTCCGGATGTTGAAAATGGCTGCCATCATGATGTGGGGGATCCTCTGGCTTCTTCCGAGGCTCTATTGGAATGGCAGGCCAGGGCCAGAACTCTCCCTCTCTCCCAGACCCCTCATGATCAGTGGAGCACGAGGAGAGCTGGTAGCAGCTCTGCCCTGTGTATCTGTGTCTCTGGTTCAGCGTACCTGGGCTTGAAATAGGCTTCTCTATGGGTAGGACTCTGATGAGCCAGGCTTGAGATAGTATATATACTTGGGAAGACTTAGCATCCCACCCAGGGACGCCAGATGTCGGGAAATCTCTGGGGTCCCCAACAGTATCAGGACAGAAGTTCTCTTCTACCTCCAAGGCCGCTGGGGAACGGATAAAAACTCACAAGTCTGGCACAGTTCCAAACGTTTTAAATAGTACAAAAAGCTATTTGTACCCCACAATCAGAATGACATCTTACCAACTTTCAAATGTGGGCTACAATTTTCCTATCCATGGTCACCAAGCAATATCTACCTCTCTCTGACATTTCTTTTATAACTGGAAGTTCATACCCTTTATGTCTCTTCATCCCCCTTCTCTCTGGCACACAGTTAACTTTTGTGTGTGTAACAAAAAACATTTTTTAAAAATTTGATTTTTATTGGATCACTGAGATAGACAATTACAATGCTGTTCATGATTGGTTTTCAGTCATACAGTATTCCAACACTCCACCAGCACACATTTCCCAACACCAGTGTGCCCCGCTTTCCTCCCACCAACACCCTACAACCTGCCTCTATGGCAGACACTTTTCTTCTCTCTCACTTTCTCTCTCCTTTCATGTATTGTGTTTGCAAAACAAGACACTGAAGAGATATGCATATTCCTTTAACTACTTTCAATACTCAGTTTTAGTCCAGTGTTACTATTTCCAACTATTACTGTCAAGCTGGCCCCTTCTCTGTCTTACCTACCCTCTGCTCCCCACACATTTGTGGTAGATTCCAACCCTTGACAAGTCCTCCCTGGCCATTTGTGGCAAACACATCTTAAATCTACTCTTCTAACTAGTTTCCAGCATTTAATAAAATATTATGAACTAGAGTCTTTCTTCGGTGCATTAGCTCTTTAGACCAATCATCTACCTAACTCTAATTCTGCATCATTTGACTAGCATTACCCCCAGCCCCCAGTCCCTGGCCCTGGTAACAAGCATCTCACTTATTCATAACTCTAAGTTACAAAGAAACAGATCATTAATGAATGCTCTGTTTCTTTGTAACTTAGAAGTTATGAATAAGTGAGATCAGACAGTTTTCTCTTTATATATCTGATCCTCTTCACTTAGCACGTCTACCAGTCTCATTCATGGTGTTGCAAATGGCATGTTCTCATTATCAAAATCGGATAGTGGAATAATATATTATTGCATGTACAGAGGCACACACATGGTGTACCAATGTATAGATATGCAATATGCAGTTACAATTTATTTACACACTTAACTGAAGTTGACTCAGGTTATTTCCCTTGGCCATTGTGAATAGTGTGGCAACAAACATGGGAACACGTAGCTCTTCAAGGTTTTGATTCACTTCCTTTGGGCACTAGTGAGAGAAATTACTGGATCATACAGTGGCTCTGTTTTTAGATTTTAACAGGAACCTCATATTGTTTTCCTTACTGACTGCACCAATTTTCATTCCCACCATCAGTGTATAAATACTCCCGTATCTCCACATTCTTACGGCACTTGTTATTTTTGATATTTTTAATATCCAGCCCCTTAATCAGTATATGGGAACAACACCATGGTTTGGATTTGCATTACCCTAATTATTAGTGATGTTAAGCATCTTTTAATGGCTCTGTTGTCCATTTACATGTCTTCTTTGGAAAAAATGTCTATTCATATCCCTCTCATTTTTGAAGTAAGCTTTTAAGGTTTGCTTATTTGTTTGCTACTGTGTTCTTTGAGGGTTTTATATTTTATGAGCTTAGCATCTTAATTCCTTATTGGACATGCAATTTTTAAGTTTCTTCACCCAGTCAGTTGTGTATCCACTTTGCTGATTGTTTTATTGGTTGTGTGGGAGCTTTTCAGTGTGACGGTCTCATTTATTTTGTTTGTTCGTTTTATTTTGCCTTGAGCTTTCATGTCTCCTCACCAAAAGACCATGTCGTGAAGCTTTTTTCCTTATGTATTTTTTGTTAGGCACATTATGAATGTGGGTTTTAAAGTGACAGTCTTTAATCCATTTGAGTTGATTTTCAAATACTGTGTGAGAGATGCAATTTCATCCTGTTACATATGGCTGTCCAGTTTTCCCAGCACTATGTATAGAACAGACCACAGACACCCCATTCTGTGTTCTTGGACAGTTGTGGGAAATTGCTTGTGAATATGTACTTGGGGTTACTTCAGGGCTCTCTCTCTCTCCTGCTCATTGGTCTATGTCCATTTTCATGCCAGCACCAGGCCATACCATGGACATTCTCAAACTATCTCTTTTTTCCTCAATCACTGGCAATAATTCCTATATAGTACCATGTGGTAAAGACACAGATACATGCAATATAGGCTTGTAATCAGAACTGGGTTGATTGTTTGCAGGTGATCACAGTGCTTTCAAACTGGGTCACAACCCAGTAATAGGTCATGATGTCAATATAGCTGGTTGCTACAGCACTTTTAATGATGTAGGAAAGAGAAAATGGTGTCAGAATAAACATTGTTACATCACACTGTTTCTCATACAGAGAAGAAAACAATCCAAATACACATGACCATTGCCTCAGGGGAAGGGTCCAGCAAGCTCCCCAAGGCAATGACTCCCAACAACATCAGGTCCCTGACATGCTGCTTTAGAAGGACAAGCTCCCCACAGGTGTGATTATACCAAAGACCTTGAGATGAAGAGATTATTCTGAACGATCTGTGTGGCCTTCCATGCAATCACACAGGTCTTCGTAAATCAAAGCAGAGAGATTAGATGCAGATGGCAGGGCCCTTTTGGTTGACATTTAAGTTTTGACTCAGTGGATCTGGTTCCGTCTTTTCATCCTTTTCACTGTTTTAAACCCCCCAGTTGGTGGGACTGGAACAATAGTGTAGTGGGTTGCCTTGCCTTTGCCCACAGCCGACACTGGTTATATTCCCAACCAGCTCATACAGTACCTTAACCATCGCCAGGAGTGATTACTGAGTTCAGAACCAGGAGAAACCCCTGAGCGCTGCTGGATGTGGCCCAATCCCCCCATGAATAAATCGTTTAATTAATTAAGGAAACTACCCAGTTGGTGATCATCTGTTAAGAGCAGTCCCAGCAGAAGGACGATCCTCCCCTGTGTTCCCCTGTGCTCTGACCTAGTGGTGAGGGGAAGCATCCTGAACCCACTCATCTGGGACTGGGGGATCAGAGGAAGCACCAAGACACTGAGGAAAGCAGTGACACTCAGAAGGAGGTAGGAGCCCCTTGGCTGAGAGGATTTTCTTATTTCCGCAAGTGGCGCAGGTGGGCTCCCCTTCCGCCCTTTATGTGCCCATGAATATGGGAAATTGGCCACTGGGTAAAGTGGTCCTCTAGTGCTGGGCCATCCTTCTGGAAATGAAGACCCCTCCACCTCACCAATTTAAAGCTCCCTAATCCAGATGATCCCATACATGTTTATACAGATTCTCCTTAAGTTATAATCAATATGGAAAGACAAAAGGTAAGAATTCTCCTAGAGAAACTTGGATTCATTTGCAGATATGTAGGAACCCCAGGACTCTAGTTTGGGAAATTCAGTCAAATCCATTTTCCTGAGTATCAAGCAAGTATTTACTCTCAGCACATCTCTTGTGCCTTAATCTGAATGTGTGTGTGTGGGGAGGGGAGTGGAGAAGGGGCTGTGCCCGCAACCTACAGGCTGTGCCCATCTGCACTCCCTTCTCACCCTGCTTTTCCACATGTATATTTCCCAGGGCACCTTCCCAACAGGGCGATCCAACAAGGCCACCAGTCTCATGTCTCAGTGGGCCGGCAGTCACTCTGACAACAGGTCCTCACCCTGTCCTCCCTTCCCTCTGCCTCAGAGCTTCAGAGTTTTGTAGGCTCAGTAAACCCCGGGCTTTGTCAAAAGCAATCTCCAGGTAGGACTGATTTCAGCCCTGTTGTGTTCAAAATAAAGATCAGTAGCCAAATGCTGCTTTTTTAGAACAAAATAGGACCCCAAGGATGTGGCTCAGTAGTAGAGCACCTGCCTTGCGAGCATGAAACTTCACATGTGAGCCCCAGCTCCACCCCACATGGAGAGAGCTGTCCCCACTGGACTCCCAGGGGATCCTCCATGCCACAATAAAAGCTTGTGGTCTCCACTCACTGCAACAATGGCAACAGCAACACAACGAAAGGGAAAAGAAAAGAAAGGGGGGCGGTAGTAGATACTCTCTGCGGTCTAAGAGAATTCTTTCTCCAGAGCCTGTTTTTCTGCTTCTCTTTAATTCTCTAACCACCAGCCTCCTTTCCCAGCTGTGATGCAAGAAGAGGTGGGTCCTTTACTAATAAGAAAAAGCTGCACTTGCATCCCCAGCAGCCTGTTTCTGCAACCCTGAGACCCCTCTATCCTGCCCCATGGTCAGTGGGTTTGTGATTATTATTGGTAGCTCTGCCTTCTTTTGGGGGGCAGGAAAGCTTAGGGCAGCCAGATACAGGGCATGGGGGGCTCCCATCTCTTTCCCACACCAGTCACTGTGGAGCTCAGCTCCATTAGAGGCCCCTACCCAGAGGCAGGAGCTTCCTTTGCAGGACCTACCTATTCCCTCTGGCTTAACTGTTTCCTTTCGCTAGCACCAATCACCCTGACTAGCTGGAACCTCCTTAGACCCAGGGGCTTCACAGTGGTTTCCCACGCATCTGACCATCTGATCCCGTCACTATCATTCACTCACTTTCGAGATAAGAAAACTCAAGCTTAGAAGCCAAAAGTCATTGGCACCAGTTCCTTTCATGGATAAGTAGCAGACCTCAAACTCAAACCCAAGTATTTCTGGTCTTCCAGGGGGAGTAACAGGGAGGGTAGCTCCATGGACTCTGTCTCATGTAAACATCTTTAAGAGACACTTCCAGAGCTCTGCAAAGCTGCTGGAATGAATAAATCGTTCCGTGCAGCAGAAGGCTAACAACTGGGGGAACGAGGAGAAGAGCAGAGCCCGAGGAACAGTGCAGAGGTCAGGGTGCTTGCCTTGCATGTGGCCGACTTGGTTGGACTTCCAGCTTATGACCTCCAGAGCCCTTCAAGGAGCGATCCCTGAACACAGAGCCTGGAGGAAGCCCTGAGCACCACCAGGTGTGCACACACCAGGAGAGCTAGAGCTCCTAGTTTTAAGGACTAAGGAGGATGAATTCCCACAAAACTCACTGGGACCACAGATGGGGCTGAAGAAGGCTCTCTGTTCACCCACATGCCCCGGGAGATTTTCTCACCTCATTTTATCTTCTGCAACACTGAGAATCAGCAGAGACTTTTACACATACACACACCACATGTACACACATGTACACACACACACACACTTGCATGTCTGTGCTTATGTGTCAGCTTGATCAGCCAATGGAGCTCCAGATAATTGCACTATTTCCCCAATATGTCTGTGAAAGTATTTCTAGAAAAGCCTAACATTCCCATCAGTAAGTTGAGTCCAAGTGATGACTCTCGCTGATCCTGCTGAACATCATCAAATCCACTAAGGATCCAAATGGATCGAGAAGGGCAGAGGATGAGGGAATTCTTTCTCTGTGCTTGAGCTAATAAACAGGAATAGCCCCAAAGCACAGTCAGGTATTGCCCAAACTCTCTTCTCCCCTCCAAAAAAAAATAGAAGAGGAGGAGGAAGAGGAGGAGGAAGAGGAGGAGGAGGAAGAAGAAGAAGAAGAAGAAGAAGAAGGAGAAGAAGAAGAAGAAGAAGAAGAAGAAGAAGAAGAAGAAGAAGAAGAAGAAGAAGAAGAAGAAGAAGAAGAAGAACAACAACAACAACAACAACAACACAGCAATTAGAAAGAGAATAAATCTATCCAACTTTCTGTTCTGTCTCCCTGGAGATCCCATGCTTATAAAGATCCTCTAATCTATACTCTCTGCCAGTTCCAGGCCCCCTTCTAGTGACCTTTTTGTCTAAACTAATAATCTATAGACCTTCACCCTTTCTCTGCTCTTGCCTTATCCATCTTCAGGGAAGTAGCTGATGACATCGCAGGAAACCTGTGCCATTGTACAAGTTGCTAGCTGCCCTCCAGAGAGTAATGGCGAGATAGAGCTTGGGTTCAAATCCACTTCCTGCCAAGGACTATGTGTGACCTTTAGCAGGTCACTGTACCTCTCTAAACCTCTTGTTTTGTTTGTGTAGCACAGAAAATCAGGCATGTTGATGCAATTGAGGCCCAGATTTTGTTGTGAATTAATGAAGAAAAAGTGAGAGTAGGGTTTAAAAAATTAAAAGAATTTTAACATGCACTCCATGTTACCCAGTGACATCAGCAAGGGCTAAGGGTTATCTAAGTACAACCAAGATGACTCTATTATCTCCCTGGCATCTGGACCCCTTCTTCCTGCTAGGACCAACCTAACTTCCCTGTGGGGTACTTAGTCCTGTGTATTGGATGGGATGGATCCTGACCTACTTCCAAGGGATAAACCCCAATAACTCAAGTCAGTAAGGATAAACCCTCCTACTGGACATGGGTTGGTTTACTGAAGAGCTTGTAACTTAGCCTGGCTCAGTGCTCCTGAAATGTGTAGGAGCTAGCAGAAGACTTGCTTTCTTCCTTTAGAGAGTGTCTGACACATGATAGCTGTTTGCTATCAGATGGCAAGAGTCTGGAACTGGTCTGGAATCAAAGGACGGAGCCCACACTGGGGAGGCAGGAGAGACCTTGGGCTCAGTGACCCAGTTAGTTGCTAGAACAAACCTTACCTGATGTCATTGCACCTCCAGTCTTTTAAAGCTCTGTGAGGAAATAATTATCTTGTGTTATCTAAGCCAATTTGTGTTGAGTTTTCAGCTACTTAGAACAAAGTTTCTGCTCCACCAGTCTGCTGCCAGTTCCTCTCCTGGTCCAGTGCTGGAGGCATCTCTCCCACGGGTGGGGGCAGGGCAGGGGCAGAGAAGGGAAGGAGACAGGGAAGGATTTGGAAACCAAGTCCCAAGATGTGATTTCTTGGTAGCTGCTCTTGGGAAGGAAGCCAACAGGGGACTCTGGAGCTGTTGGCTGGAAGAGGTTCCAGGATTACTTGGAAATGTCCATGTCCATCCGATCCCTGCTCCCACAGATAATCAAAAAAGTTGGCAGGGCATGCTAATCCCCCCAGACACAGCCAGGGAAATATCACTACTCTGGAATTCTGTGTCTTTGCAGAAGGACAAACCATCACGTTCAGAGTGAGCTCTCGGTTAGAGGCTGACTGGCTCTTCCAGGGAGCATGGTGCCAGGGCCAAACAGCAGCCCCAACTGTCCTCTTCCAGGGAGGCCCTAATCCTGCCCTGAATTCTAAGGGGAGAGGGAAATATGGGGGGCCAATGTCCACAGTATTGGGGAGAGTATATGCTCCTCTGAAACACAGCTCACCTTGTCGGGGGGGGGGTGGGAAGGGGTTCAGGATTGGAGACCAAGTGTTTCCCTCAGAACTGCCTGACAAGAAGCCACAGATCACATAGGTCCCCCTGACTTGGACTTAAACCCCAGATGGGAGAGGGAGGTGGGGCCTAGGGGGACACAGAGGAATGGTCAGGACATCTGAGAGGCTTGACCAGCTGGGCAGCTGCCAATGCCTGAGGGCCCAGGAGAAGGGAAATCCATCCCAGTAGCCAGGAGTTAGAGGGGGTCACTTCCCGAGAGAGGTGAGCCCCAGAGCCCTAACACCTGCCAGCTGAGAGTCTCCTGGAGGCTCAGCTTCCTGGAGCAAGAAGTGAGAAGATAATAACCGGCCCCTCAGTTCTGTGGTCTGCACCTGGCTGAGAACAGCATGCAGCAGTGCCTGGAGTGTTTGGGAGGGACCGGGGAACCAATGGGGGGTGCTGGCCTGGATAAAGGGGCATGAATAAGGCAGGAATCCAGTGTTCCCCACACTGTCATCATTACGGGGCATGCATAGGTCTTGGTGGAGAGCAGCTGCCCTCCACAGCTCTGGAATCTCCATGGAGGCAAGTCTCTGCAGACATGGCGTTTCCATCCAGGAATGGGGGAGGAGGTACTACTTTTGAAATCGAGGTCCACAGGTTCTGCTGGTGCTATCTCCAGGGAAGACAGAGCCTGAGGGGGAGGAGGGAGAACCAAGAGAGAGAATGGGGCTGTGCAGTGGAGGCCGGGAGCATCTTGGTGCAGGGGAGGGTGGCCTTACCCTCCATTTTCTGTTCCTCTGAGTGTTGGGGGGAGGGAGGGGGGGGAAGAGAACAATTGTTGCTACTTGCAAGTTTCAGAATTTGCATAGTCAAATGTTCTTGCATTTTCATTCATGGTTTTGAATGTCACTGAGTGTGCGGGGTTAGGGGACTTGGGTGACACCCGAACTCAGGGGTTCTTTCTGGTTCTGCTCAGGATTGACCCCTTGGTGGTGCTCAAGGGCCCTTATGTGGTACCAGGGTTTTGAATAGGGGTTGGCCATGTGCAAGGCCAGTGCCTCATCCATTTTTCTTCTTTTTTTAAAATTTATTATACCAATTGATCATGAGGCGCCCGGGAGGGAAGGTGGGTTCTAGCCCTAGCACGCTACCCTAGCAGAGCCTCACAAGAAGCCAGAGGAACCCCCCACACCATGAGGGCTGCCATTTTCCACATCCAGACTCCACAGCTCATCAGAGCTCCACCTAGCAGAAGAGCTGATCACAAGCCTGGCTCGTCAGAGTCCCACCCTACAACCATCTATTTCAAGCCCAGGTATGCCAGATCCAGAGACTCAGATACATGAGGAAGAGCTGCTACCAGCTTTCCGTGTGCCCAGCTGATCATGAGGCACCCAGGAGGGAAGGCAGGTTCTAGCCCTGGTCCACCATCTGAGTAGAGCCTCACAAGAAGCCAGAGGAACCCCCACACCATGAGGGCCACCATTTTCAACATCCGGACTCCACAGCTCATCAGAACTCCACCCAGCAGAAAAACTAATCTTTCCCTGTCTCGCACGGCCACTTGGCAGCTGTGTGCTTCATCAATAAATGCATGAGATGAGAGGCTACTCTCATCAATAAATGCTGGAGATTAGAGGTGACAACAAGTGTATGCCACTTGTAGTCACCTCTGTGATGCTGCACCTCATTCCCATGACCTGAAGGAATGGCTTGAGGCTCTTCATGTTCCTGGAGCAAGCAGATGCCCTTGGGCTACATTAGCATGTGACAGGACATATGGAGATGTTACTGGTGCTGGCTTGAGCAAATCAATGAACAATGGGAGGACAACTGGTACAAATGATACCACCTTGAGACATACAATTACAAAGATGTTCATGATTGGGTTTTAGTCACACAGTGTTGCAGCACCCATCCCTCCACAGGGCACATTTCCCACCACCAATATCCCAGATTCCCTCCCCTTCCACAGCCTGCCTCTCTCTCTCTCTTTCTTTCTTTCTTTCTTTCTTTCCTTTCTTTCTTTCTTTCTTTCTTTGTTTCTTTCTTTCTCTCTCTTTCTTTCTTTCTTTCTCTTTCTTTCTCTCTCTTTCTCTCTCTCTCTTTCTTTTCTTTCTTCTTGCTTCCTTGCTCTTTCTCTCTTTCTTTCTTTCTCTCTCTCGTTTTTTTCTCTCTCTTTCTTTCTTCTCCTTCTCCTCCTCCTCCTTCTCCTTCTCCATCTCCTCCACCTTCTTCCTCCTTCTTTCTTCTTCTTCTTTTCCTTCTTATCCTTCTCCTCCTCCTTATCCTACTCCTTCTCCTTCTCCTCCACCTTCTCTTCCTTCTCCTCCTCCTTCTTCTTTCCTTCTTCTCTTTCTTCTTCTTCTTCTCCTCCTTCTCTCCTCCTCCTTCTCCTTTTTCTTCTCCTCCTCCTCCTCCTCCCCTTCTTCTCTCTCTCCTTTTGGGCATTATGATTTGCAATACAGATCCTGAAAGGTTATCATAGTATGTACCTTTACCTATTTGAACACTCAGTTCTTGCCCAGAATGATCATTTTTCTCTATTATTACCACACCTTCTCTATCCTCACTTTCACCATCACATTTACCCTAGGGCCCAAGAAATAAAACCCCATGCAGAAATAGACTCCCAAACAGAAGTGGAGGCACTGAGATAGGAACCACCTCAGTTTCTTGGCTGGTGAATAGGAGAGTAATGGAGGAAGGAATTTGTTGTCTTGTTTTCTCTTAACCTTTCTGAGCAGTTCATCTCATTAACCCCCCCACACACATACACACATAAATGAAAGTCAGGATAAGTGTTAACTTCATGGAGAGAGACAGAGAGAGAGAGAGAGAGAGAGAGAGAGAGAAGGAAAGTGTGTGTTCCTGCCATAGAGATAGGTGGGGCATGGGCGTTGGTGGGAGGGAAACTGAGGGCTTTTTGTTGGTGGTGGGAATGTGCACTGGTGGAGGTTGGATGTTGGAACACTCTATGCCTAAAACCCAACATGAACAGCTCCATAACTGTGTTTCTTACAGTGAGTGATTCAACAATTTAAAAAATGATAAAATCTACACTTGGGGACAGAAGACATAGCTCCAGGGCCGGAGCTTCATGCTCAGCACGAAGAAACCCCTGATTCAATCCTGCCACTGAGTGTTCCTTAGGGCATCTCTCCAGCACTGCTGGCTATGATGGAATACAATGAAGAAGAATCCATACTTGTGGCCTGGAGGAATAACGCAGTTTAGAGCATCTGTCTTGCAAGTGTATGGTCAGGAGTTCAAATCCCTGGTGATCCACATGCACCGAGCAAGATCCTGGCAGCACTGGTGTTTGAGCCTGGCTTCTCAGCCATCTGCATTCCCCAGCTCCATAGATAGTATCCAGTCACAGCACAGTCAGCTGTGCATAAGCAACACATAAAGGGCTGTGAGCCCAGTGAGCACTGCAGAGGGGGGAGGGAAGGAAGGAAGGAAGGAAGGAAGGAAGGGAAGGAAGGAAGGAAGGAAGGAAGGAAGGAAGGAAGGAAGGAAGGAAGGAAGGAAGGAAGGAAGGAAGGA
>JAJIBD010011861.1:0-52683 GCA_021461705.1 Cryptotis parvus
CACTTGATTACTTGAATCCCGTTATTCATCGATTTGCTCGAGCGGGCGCCAGTAACATTTCCATTGGACCCTATCACGTGCCAATGTAGCCCAATGGCATCTGGTTGATTCAGGAATATGAAGAGCCTCAAACCGTTCCTTCAGGGTCTTAACAAGGAAGTCTGACCATCTTGTAGGTGGGCGGCCACGTGATCTTTTGACATCCCGTGGGATCCAGTCAGTAACGGTTCTAGTCCAGCGGTTGTCTCCAAATCGCATTACATGTCCAGCCCATCTGATTTTCGATGTCTTGGCAAACGAGACAGCGTCCCTGATTCTGGAATAGCGACGGAGGTCAGAATTCTGGATTCCTTCTCTCACTTGAGTGAGGCGTGATATTCCAAGCATAGCTCTTTTCGATGCCTCTCTGGGAGACCCGAATAGCATTCTCATCCTGCTTTCGTAGGGCCCAGGTCTCTGAGGCGTATGTTAATGCAGGGAGAACGGTGGAGTCGAAGAGATGTGCCCGGAGCCTGAGGTTCTTTGTCCTTTTAGCTATTTCTTCGATGCGTTTGAAGGCATTCCATGCTGCTCTCTCTTCCTCCTGCGCAGCTCAGGTTTTAGGTCGTTCATCATGTTGACTTCTCGACCTAGGTACACATAACTGCTGCATTCAGAGATGTTTGTTCCATTGAGAGAGAATGGGGCCTCTGGAACTAGTTCATTTCTCATGAACATAGTTTTCTTCAGATTCAGCTGTAGACCTACCTTTCCACATTCTCGGTCAAAGTCAGCCAGCATTTGTGCCGCTTGGCTAATGTTTGGTGTTATTAGAACGATGTCACCAGCGAAGCGGAGGTGGTGTAGTTGCCGACCATCTATCTTCACTCCCATTCCTTCCCATTCTAATTGTCTCATGATGTTCTCGAGGGTGGCACTGAAGAGTTTTGGTGAGATGGTATCACCCCTGTCGAACCCCTCTTTTGACATCAATGATCACTTCTTTGTAGAATGGTGAGATCCTGGTGGTGAATCCATAATACAGCTCACGAAGGATCTTGATGTATTGGGTTTGAACACCCTGTTTGACTAGGGCTTCGATGACTGCTTCAGTCTCCACAGAATCAAAGGCTTTCTGTAAATCAATGAACGTGAGACAGAGTGGCATCTTGTACTCCCTACAAACCTCAATGAGCTTGGTTACTGTGTGGATATGGTCGATTGTGCTGAATCCTTTCCGGAAACCTGCTTGCTCGCATGGTTGTCCTTCATCTAGTGTTCTGCTAATCCTGTTCAGGATGACTCGTGTAAACAGCTTGTAGATGACAGACAACAGGCAGATGGGGCGATAGTTGCCGATGTCGTGAATGTCTCCCTTCTTGAACAGTAGAACTGTCCTGCTGGTTTTCCATTGGGAGGGCACCTTGCATTCGGACAGGTAGCGTGTGAAGAGCCGAGCTAGTGTATTGATGAGTACCGATGGCAGATTCTTCAGATGTTCGGGTCTGATTTTGTCTGGGCCTGGTGCTGTTCCCTTCTTTACCGATGAGATGGCATGTCGGATTTCAGAAGGGAGAACATTGGGAATGACATATCCATCCTGTGGAATTTGGTATGTGGGCAGGTGGATGTGGCTATCAAAGAGATTTGAGTAGAAGTCCTGGATAATCTTCTCCATTGCCTTTCTGGAAGATGTGATAGATCCATCAGGATCTATCACATACCACATATATTCTACCCACCCCTCTGAGAGAGCCCCACAAAGTAATGAGAATATAGTGCCCGCATGGCAGAGCCTGGCAAGCTGTCCAATGCGTGTTCGATATGCCAAATCCAGTAACAAAAATGTTTATTTTCCTGACCCCGAAAGAGCCCTTAATATGGCAGCAGTAAGAAAGGCAAACAAGCAGTGCCTGATAAAATTTCCACGGCTGTCCTAGGCTGCCAAAAGCGAAGAAGAACTAAAATGACTGTCTGTACTTTCAATGCACGCACACTGGCATCGGAAGCATATATTGAGGATCTGATGCTGCAAGCAAGAAAGATCAAGTACGACATCATTGGTCTGACTGAGACGAGGAGGCGTCAGTCGCATCATGCTGTATTTGACACCGGAGAAGAATTGTTCCTTGGAACATGTGATGAAAGAGGCATTGGTGGCGTTGGTGTCCTTGTCAACACAAACATGGCTGTCAACACTGATTCATATGAATGCCTAACAAACCGAATAGGACGATTACACTTGAGGAGATGTGGCCCACTGCCAGCAATTTCTATCTTCATTGTCTATGCACCAACATCCACATACAAAGAAGATGAAATTGAGAAATTCTACATGGAATTGGAGGAGTTCTATAAAAAAAGATCACACCTTCTACAAGATCATAGTTGGTGATTTTAATGCCAAGATAGGACCGAGAAGATCGGCTGAAGAACTCCACATCGGGACCCATGGCCTAGAATGGAACGAACAGGGTGAGAGACTATCTGAGTTCATCATGTCCACCAAGACTATTCATGGGAACTCACAGTTTCAGAAGGCTGAAGCGAAACGTTGGACATGGGAATCTCCCTGGCGGACAGTTCCACAATGAAATTGACCACATCATCTTCAATCGACGGTTTTGTCTGACCGATGTTGCTGTTGTCCCCAAATTCCAGACAGGATCGGACCACCGTCTCCTTCGTGCAAAATTCTACTTCCCTCAACGGGGAGAAAAAGCTGCAAAGTTTAAGAAGAGAACTCCCAGAACGACCACCAACTGGGAACTCTTTGGCACCATTGCGGCAACATGGGAAGATACCATCATTGATGACATCGATGAAGAATACAACCGACTGGTTCAGCACCTCCATGATTGTGCGAAGAATGCCAAGAGAGAGAAAGACACAAAAGGACGCTTGTCTTCAGAAACTCTTGAGCTCATTCGCCAACGTGGCAAGGCGCGAGCCTCAGGAGACCAAATGCTAACGTCCAAGCTTGCTAAACAGTGCAGAGAAGCGATAAAAGCAGACCTCAAAGACACAAGAGCAGAAATACTGGAAGATGCAGCAGAAGCCGGGAAAAGTATTCGCACTGCCCGCCTGTCCTTCACCAACTATAAGACCAAGATGACTGCCCTCCGACGCCAAGGGATCTCAACAGGAACAAAATATTTGCTGCAGATACATTTTCTCACTGAAAAAGAATACGAGTCTTTGTCAACATTTCTGAAAATGTTGACACTACTGCTATGTAGGGTGAGAGATTACCCAAAAAGCCTCAAGCATGCTTGTCTGCCAAATCTGAGAGCCTTTATTAACCTGCAGGGGCTGCTGAGCCGGAGAACAAAGTCTCGGTGCAATAAAGAGCCCCAAACCTAGGTCGTCCAGGCCAAGCTTCAACATTTATCACATTCTGCTTGACTCATCAATAACTGTGTCATTAGCTAACGCAAGTAAACACAGTTACAGACTGTGTTTAGCCAGATGCCACGATGCCACGATTAGCCAGATGCCACGATTAGCCTTAAATGGTTAAATAATTTTCTACCTTGTAGCTGAAAAAAGCAATATGTGATAGCCACTCTAGACTTAGGTTTTCTCAGAGTTTTCTGCTCCTGCATCCTGGGAGTGTCTCATCCTGCCTCCCAGCTGTTAGTAGCCACCTGCTTTTCTAACTTTGGGTCATCATATTACAAAGTCATCATACTACAAAGTAAAGCTGACCAGGGCAACATAGAAAAAGAAAACATTCATCTATATCATGCTTTATAAAGCACACAATTTTAATTCTCATTCTTAATATATAACTGAAATAGTAATCTTTTATATCTGGACAAAGCTTAATTAAAATTAAATTTCAATAAAATTGAATTATAAAGATATGTGAAAAAGAGATGAACTGCAATGGGTAGAGATGGCTTTTTTTTTCTCTTGGGTGGAGCTCTGACAAACTGTGGAGTCCAGATGTTGAAAATGGCTGTCTTCCTGTTGTGGGGGTTCCTCTGGCTTCTTGTGAGGCTCTATTGGAATGGTGGGCCAGGGCTAGAACCCGCCTTCTCTCCTGGGCACCTCATTTATCAGCTGAGCACAGCGCTGCCCCATGTATCTGACCTCATTATAGACCTCATTCCCATGACCTGAAGGAATGGTTTGAGGCTCTTCGTGTTCCTGGAGCTAGCAGATGCTTTTGGGCACATGCATACACTAGCATGCCAGAGGACATATGGAGATGTCACTAGTGCCCACTTGAGCAAATTGATGAATGGGAATACAAGTGATATAAGTGAAAAAGAGAAATTACCAATACTTATTTAATAAAAAAAAATTTAAAATAATAATTCTTTAATCATATTTTTAGGCCAGAGTGATAGTATGGGGGAGGGTATTTGCCTTGCATGCAGCAGACCTTGGTTTGATCCCTGGTATCCCATATGGTCCCCAAGCACTGCCAGGAGTAATTCCTGAGTGCAGAGCCAGGAATCACCCCTGAGCATTGCCCGTGTGACCCAAAAAGCACCCCAAAAACCCCTCATATTTTCTGCTGGTTTTCTCTGTTGGGAAGAGTGATCACACACAATAGTACTCAGCGGCTAAGTCTGGCTCTGTGCAGACTGTGACTCCTATAGTTAGTCTTCTGGGATTCGTACTGGGATTGTCTACATGCAAGGCAAATACTTTATCTCCTATACTATCTCACAGACCCTCACCATGTGTATCTGAAAACAAGAGTTATAGTGTTGAATATAACCCAATATGCATTCCTAAAATACTTATTTTGTTCATAGTGAGAAAGTAAAAGCTGAAACCATGCTGGATTATGGTTAGCATGATAGATAACATACTGAATACAATTGTTCGATTTTAGCAAT
The DNA here is from genome assembly GCA_021461705.1 of Cryptotis parvus. Classification (NCBI taxonomy): domain Eukaryota; kingdom Metazoa; phylum Chordata; class Mammalia; order Eulipotyphla; family Soricidae; genus Cryptotis; species Cryptotis parvus. The sequence goes on from JAJIBD010011861.1 coordinate 4,833, forward strand.
AATTCATTAAATACATTTCAGATTCTTTTTTTTGTGACAAATGAAATTTTTGGGTAAAGCAGAATTCCACAGAAGTTAGTTGAATTGTGGTGTAATTCTTCAATACACGCATCTACACATAGACATATAACAATGCGCACACACAGACAGGCACACATTTACCAGACAAAGACAGTGTAGTCTTGAGTGTAGCACAAATCCTTTCTAAAACCTAAACTTTGGTTAAAAGTAACACAAGAACTACTGAAGGTAAAAAGCAATTTTGTGACCCAGAGTGATAGTACAGCTGGTAGGGCATTTGCTTTGCCTGTGGTCAACCGAGTTCGATCTCTGGCACTCCATATGGTTTCCTGAGCACCCCAGAAGTAATTCCTGAGTGCAGAGACAGGAATAAACCCTGAGCATCGTCAGATGTGAACCAAAGAGCACACACACAAAAGCAGTTTTGTGAGACACTGATAAAAGTGATATGTTCCAGTAAATTTTTATTATTCGGTGTCAGATGAAGTAATTTGTACTTAACATTTATTCTGTCATAATACCAACAAGTGTGGTAGTTTTCCAAATAGGATTGTTTTAGAAAAATAAACAACATATTACTTAAGGTTACACTGCTAGTACATGGAGAAAAAAATATTTGAGTTCAGATACCAGACATAAAAGTCTCTGTAGTACATAATATGTATTATATTTTTTAACACTGATAAATGAGGGTCTTCCAGGGTAACTAATATACCATTAAGGACTCATTCACTCACCAGTGAATGACTTGACTCCATACATAATATAATAAACAGAGTGTTGAAAATATCCCTTCAAGTTCTGTCAATGGCTAAGAAAACAAAATTGCAAATATTTGACAGTAATATTTCCTCAACATCTCGGTAGTGGTTTTCTTCTTTTTTTGGAGGGTGGGGTGGGATTTTTAGGCATGAGAGAATTGTTACAGCCTTGCTTCTCATTGCAAGCAGTAAAAATTATGAAATAAGATTCAGGTTCCTCTGAATGTAAGTATGGTGAAAAAAAACATGACACATGGAAAAGTAAACATGCGATTAATGAATGACAGATGTTCAAGTGGGAAAAAAAAGCAGAGAAGTGGGCAATATTGGAGCTAGAGAGATAGTACAGCAGGTAGGGTGCTTGCTTGCATGTGGCTGACCCTGAGGTCACCTGGGGAATACCAGCAATTTCCGAGTGCAGAACCAGGAGTATAACCCCTAAGAAGAAATGCCAGGCATGGTCCCAAGCTCCCCACCAAAATGGCAAATAATATTACTGTGAAAATATGAGGGTGGATGGTGGTTCAAGAGGTAGGTGAACACAAAGTTATTGGGGCAGAACAGTTCATAAGATTAAAATATGGGAATATTTCATGAGTAAAGTAACATGAAGTGAATGTATATATGAGAAACCCATGGTTTGTGACATTGTAAAATGAGACTGTGCCTGCCTCATAGTCAACGAAAACCCCAATACGACAGGGAGGAACACTCACGGAAAGAGAAACATTCCCATAGTAAGTGGCAGAAGAATTCACAAACACTTTATACTCAGAATGATTCTGTAACGCTATAACCCAGTAGCCAAATCTAGGTTCATATTTCATGGGAAAGTGCATTTGAATGGATGCAGATTGGAATGTTGTGCCCCCCCCAAGATTGAAATGACCTTTTTTCTTGAATTGGAAGTGTTCTGTTGGTTTGACGATTTGGCGTACCCCCACAATCCATTCACGTTTGTCTGACACATCTACCTCCCAGTAACACCTTCCCGATTTGATCGCTTCAGAGCCCAAAACACAGTAATCATATGTTGCGACACTCAGCGGTGCATTCTGATTGAGCACATGCCGCGCTTCTCTTCCACCAGAAGAAATGGAAATATCCGGGTTATTGTCAGGAACTTTCAGGGTCATTTGAACTGTAGAAAAATTAGAGGATTGGGTGAAGGACATGCTTATATATAATATATCTTGTCACTTTGACGTTTGTCAGCATTCTTTATAGTCATGCTTACAAATACAGTTGCAAAGCCATGCTTTCGCTGAACACATAATGTGTATGTTTTAGTTCATTTGATAGCACACATACTCTTTAGAGAGTGTACAACATGCCCTTATTCATAATTGGACTCATCCAGTAACTTAATTACTGAAATATGTCATGAGATTAGTTTTTAGATGGTTGCAGAAAGGGAGACACAAAAAATAGGCTAATTATGTAAAATTTTGAAATAAAATTATTGACTAGAATTTTAATTTTTGTAACTGGTTACATAGCTGTAAGTGGTACCTATGATTGCTTATTTTTGCTGTCATTCCTCCTCTCTCCTCTGGCAAGTATCTCAGCTGATTGTGGTCTTTCTCACCAAGTGGGGTTACCCAAACTTTCCTTCCTTTAGGGTCTGGTTCATTAGCAGCCTTGGCTGGATTGTTTATTGTGTGGAAAAACTAAGTGGTGTGCCTGAGGAATGCCTGCATTCCAGTCATACTTTATCTTCCTACCATTTATGTAGTAATAATCATTTCCTCTTGATAGTAAGAGCATCATTCATTGGGTTTTGTAACCTCTCTTGGCTTGTTGATTTATTAATAGGGAAAGCCCAAAAGATAACTCTGGCAATCTGTTTTAGCAGTGCTCAGCAGCTACTTCCCGTAATGCTCAGGTACCTGATTTGATCCCCGGTACCTAGTACCGGGATCAAATCAGGGGTTCCTACATTCAAAGAATATGGTCAGACTTGAACCAGACGGATCCTCTTCAGTTTAGTGGAGTCATTAATGAATCTCTTGGTGGAAATTGAGATCCACTAATAATATTTAGTGCTTTTGGACCACTCCCAGCAGTGCTCAGGGCTAATTTCTGGTCCTGTGCAGGGGTGGGGGGAAATCAGTTCAGGGGACTATGTGGGGTACTGGGGATGGAATCTAGGTTGGCTGCGTGTAAGGCAAGCATCTGCCCCTCTGGCATTGCTCTGAATTTGCTCTCCCTTACTTAGTCCTTGGGGTGGGAGAATGTGTGTGTGTGTGGGGGGGTGCAGTTAATGACTAAAAAGAGTAAATTCTGGGACCGGAGCAATAGCACAGCAGTGGGTAGGGTGTTTGCCTTGCACGCGGCTGACCAGGGTTCGATCTCCAGCATCCCATATGATCCCCTGAGGACTGCCAGGAGTAATTCCTCAGCGAAGAGCCAGGAGTATTCCCTGAGCATTGCTGGGTGTGACCCAAAAAGCAAAAAAAAAAAAAAAAAAAAAAGTAAATGCCACTCCTTAAAAACTTTTTTTTTAAAGAAAGGAGATACTATCATATTTATTTGTTTTGATTTTTGGGCCACACCAGTGGTGTTCAGGGCTCACTCCTGGCTCTACACTCGGGCACTCCTGAGGGGCTTGGAGGACCACCTGTGGTAGAAAGGATCAAACCTGGGTCTGCCTCATGTAAGGCATGCACTGTGCCTGCTGAACTATTGCTTGGCCGGTATAAAAATTATTTTTCAATTAAAAAATTTTAATGAGGGGCTGGAGTGATAGTACAGTGGAGAGGGTGTTGACTCGGAAGCAGCTGACCTGGGTTCGATTCTCCGGCATACCATAGAAAAAGACTGGACCCCCTGAGATAAACCCAGAGTCACAGCAGAGCCTGGCAAGCTACCTGTGGTGTATCTGATATGCCAAAAACAGGGGCCGGAGCGATAGCCCAGCGGGTAGGGCATTTGCCTTGCACGCGGCCGGCCTGTGCCGGCCCAGGTTCGCTCCCCAGCATCCCATATGGTCCCCCAAGCACTGCCAGGAGTAATTCCTGAGTGCAGAGCCAGGAGAAACCCCTGAGCATTGCCGGGTGTGACCCAAAAAGCAAAAAAAAAAAAAAAAAAGTAACAATAATGGGCCTCATCCCCATCGAATGGAAAAGTTACTGGTGCCCACTCGAGCAAATCGATGAACAATGGGAAGACAAGTGACAAGTGACAAGTGACCATATGGGCCATCCAGAGCACTGCTAGGAGTAATTCCTGAGTGCAGAGCCAGGAGTAACTCTTGAGCATCACTAGGTGTGACCCAATAAAAGCAAAAAAAAATTTTTTTTAATGAAATTAAATCATGCCTATGACTTGCCAAGTTATTCATAATTGGGTTTTAGACACAGTATGTTCCAGTCCAATACTGTCTTTTGCCCTACTCTGGGGTCCCAGGCACTACCACCAAAACCTGTCTATCACCTTGACAGGCATCCTTTAAAGTTTGGTTGTTGAAATTTGGATCTCTGGTTTTCGGTGTTGTTGACTCTATTCAGTCGCGTAGTTCATCAATAAATGCTGGATTTAGAGATGACTACAAGAGTATGCTACCCGCAGACAAAGCCTGGCAAGCTACCTGTGTCGTATTTGATATGCCAAATACCAGTAACAATTATATTAGGTCATTCCCATGACCTAATATAATGGTTTGAGGCTCTTTATGTTCCTGGAGCAAGCAGGTGCCCTTGGGCTCTACTTGCATGAGACAGGACATATGGAGATATTACTGGTGCCTAGCAAATCGATGATGAACGGGAAGACAGTGATACAGTGAAAAAGGATCTTGAGAATAATTTAAGTGAAACTGGGAGAAATTTTAGCTTGTTTTTTGGAGAGAAAACAATGCAAAAATAGTATATATGCATATCTTAAGGGAAAACTGCAGTCTTAAAAACATAAAATAGACCAGAAAATAAAAAAAAAAATCTTAAGTACCACGAAAACAGAATTTGATGTAATTTTTTCTTACCCCAGTAGCGTTGCACTTCTCTCAGTTCTGAAATGAAAATATAAATGACCTTAAATATAATAAAAGAAGTCAACACTGAAATTCATTTTCCTCTCCATAGTTTAGATTATAGTGAGGCAGTGACTGATACAATAAAAGATAGAATCCAACGCCTGGCCACATATCATAAAATGAGATTACACCCAGCAGTGAATGGTCTCCATCTTCTTCGTCTTTTATTAATTAAATTTATTTTATTAAATCACTGTGCAATAAACAGTTACAAAGTTGTCCATGATTGGGTTTCAGTCACACAATGTTCTAACACTCAACACTTCACCAATGTACATTTCCCATGACCAATGTTCTGAGTTTCCCTCCTTCCGCACCCCACCCCCACTAGTCTGCCTCCATAGGGCAATTTCTTCTCTCTCTCTCTCTCTCTCTCTCTCTCTCTCTCTCTCTACTCTCTCCTTCTCTCTCTTCTGGCAATTACAGTTTGTGATATAGGTGCAGTAAAGTTATGTACATCCCTTTACCTACTTTCAGCACTCAATTCTTGTCCAGTGTGATTTCCAACTGTCATTGTCCTAGTGGTTTTAACTGCCCTCTCCCTCTTCCCCCTCACTTGTGACGAGTTTCTAACCATGGACCAGTTTTCCTGGACTTCATTTCTACAATACTTGGGTAATAGTCTCATACTGTGCTTTTTATATCACACAAATAAACACAATCATTCTATGTATATCCCTCTCCTGTTTCATTGGAGAGCTTGATGATGTCCATATTCACCCATTTATGAGCAATTTCATGACTTCATTCTTCCTGATGGCTGCATAGTATTCGTATGGATCTACCATAATTTTTTTAAAATCCTTTATTATACAACCGTGAGAGATACAATTACAAATATGTTCATAAGATGTTCATATTTGGGTTTCTGTCAAGCAGTGTTCCAGCCCCCCATCCCTCCACCAGTGCCCATATCCCACCACCAATGTCCCTGATTCCCTACCCCTCCCCTAGCCTGCCTCTGTGGCAGGTTATCTCTTTCTCTCTTCCTTCTCTTACACATTGTGGATTACAATACATACATTTAGAGGTTGTCATGTGTATCTTTTTGCCTATATTTAATGCTCAGTTCTTAATCCAGTCATCTATTCTTGGGCACTCAGGTTGTTTCCATATTCTGGCTATTGTGAATAGTGCTGCAATGAATACAGATATGCAGATGGCATTTCTGCTCTGTGTTTTGGTGCCCCCCGAAGTGGCATTGCTGAGTCACTTAGAGGCTCAATTCTTAGTTTTTTGAGGAATGCCAAAATTGTGTTCCAAAAGGCATGACCAGTGGGCATTCCCACCTACAATGAATGAGAGTACCTTTCTCCCTGCATCCATGCCTGCACTGGTTGTTCTTGTTCTTTTGATGAGTGCCAATATCTTTGGTGTGAGATAATATCTCATTGTTTGATTTTTACCTCCCTGAGGATTAATGTCATCTTCCTCTTGTCTCCTCTTTTATCGACTAGAAATTGAATCCTTTTCCCCATTTAGCACATGCCATCACGAATCACACACTCATCAACTTGGTCTACTACTTACCATTATATGCTTGCAGCATCGCTCTCAGATCAGGAGCTTGAAATACTTTGCGGTCTCCCCACGGAAAAGTATTTGGCTTTGTCAGAGTAAAGGTCTCACTCCTAAGGGTGACAAAAACTGATCAGACTTTGACATATAGTCCCTTCAACACCACTGACTTTATCTTTTCACCCCACTGATGAATCTGAACTCTCCTCCTGAAGACCATGAGAGAGAACAGAATCTAACCCTGCAGCTAGAGAATTAGATAAGATCATATGGTCAACCTTCCTCAGGCTCATAGGTATGAACCTATGAACACCTCCTCTCACAAACACTTTCTTTTCCCCTTCCAGAACAAATTAACTTATCCTCTATTTCCTAGACTCCATATGAAATAATGGATCTAGCAAACCAAGATGGAAAAAAAATGTGTGGAAAATTCTCTGCACAGATTTGGCATTACAAAGTATGACAGAAAGTGAGGTTATGGAACATGGCTGTCGGGGGCTGCTGGGGTCCCCAACAGTATCAGGACAGAACTTCTCCTCTACCTCTAAGGCCACTGGGGAATGGATGAAAATTCAGTCTGGCACAGTTCCAAAAAGGTTTTTAACAGTACAAAAGCATGGCAATCCAATATAATGAAAGAACTCTAGCTCTGGTAAGAACTTAGACCATACATGAGAGCCCAAGTCTCCCACCCAAGAGGATCCCACAAGAGAGAGTCCTACTAAAGAGGGTCCTACCAGAAAGGAGTCACACCAAAGAGAGGATCTTACCGAGAGAGAGCCCTACCAAAAAAGGTGAGAGTACCTCAAGTCAGTCACCTTATATACACAAAAGTAATCCTAACTTCAGGGTCTTTTCGAGGAAACACTGATGTTCCCCGCACAAAACCGGGAGCAGGGTCAGGGATCCACTTCTGTCCCAGGGAATTGGTGGCTGGCAAATGGAGAAAGATGCAAGAATATGGCAAAGTTTCAAAATGCTTTACTAACACAGGTTCAGGCATTCAAATTAGCCATGGGAAAAATCCTGAGCTTATTATTTCCAGCTGGGAACTGGCCACATGTAGGCCAAGATGGCGGCCACCACATGTTAAGGCTCTGTAGAGAGGAGAGAGAGAGACAAAGTGCCAGCAAAAAGGAAGAGAGAGAGAGAGAGAGAGAGAGAGAGAGAGAGAGAGAGCTAGTAACCTGCCAAAAGAATGAGCAGAGAGGAAGCATCCTAGTATTATATCCCTGGAAACTCTGACCTCACTGGAACAGAAAGCCATCAGGGTCAAATGCCCTCAGGCAATTTCTCCCAGGACCTTACTTAGGCCCTTTGAGAAGTTAATATCATCCAGCCAAGATCTGCATAGGAACTGCCTTTGCAGGGCAGAGAGGAGGGACTTCTGAGATGAGCTGTATCTCAGAATACAAAGGCATGCATCTGTACCAAAAAATATACTATAGCCAGTTAAATATTTCTCCAAGCCTTCACAAAAGTCTCGCCTCTTTACTTCATGGTAGTTCTGTATATTAGCTTTGAGTTATCAGGGGAGCCATGCTTGCTTGCTTGGAGGCAAACAGCATTTCTCTCTGGTCTAATTACTTAGAGATCCAACGTGGCCAGGCAAGTATGCTAGTAATATCTAGCTAGTCCCATGATGATTGTGGCAGCATGAGAGAATATTTATACAAGCCAGTATAGAATACATGGTCAGATAAACTGCCACATTTAAACTGCCCTCCTCCTATCTACAAAGTGACCTGCAGGAGGCAATCCAGGCCAGATGCAGAGGCTCTGGGCAGATGTACTGCAACAGGTATTGTCAACAAAGAACCCTGAACTGCTTCTAGATAGTAGAAGAGTGTAGAAGGGTGGTGCCACACCACCATAGATATAAACAAAGGATTACACCGAGGACTAATCACTTCTTCCAAGATTATCTCATGTAAAACACAGGAGAGAGAGAGAGGCTGGTATAAATTAATACATCTTAATTTCATGTGCCTCATGTAATCTAGAGGTACCCACAGGTCTTTCTTATTTATTATCTGAACCTGGGTAATATTGAGTAGCTTGATCTCTGTATACTGCTCCTGGTAAATTCTAACTGTCCCATGCTGGGTCCAGTGGGTATAAAGAGGAGTTGTGTTCAATCTAGAAAACATAGAAGTCTTAGTAGACATATAATAAGTCAGAAGATACTCAGAGTCAAGGTGACTTCTGTAACTGCCACACCCTCCATCAGTCTTTACACAGAAGAGAGACCTCATTAGTATGAACCCTGGCTTAGGAACATGTAAATAGATTAAGCTGTGAGTGAATAAAACAGCAAAGCTCCCAAGCTAGCTAGGCGGGTGATCCAACACATGGCTCCTGGTTTAAAACACACAAAGTGTGGGAATACAAGTTGGCAGGGATCAATATCTTAAAAACTGGCTCCCTAGGTGGGGGACTTTAGAACAATTTAGACTTTAGCTTATTGAAAATAATTATAAATACTTATAGTATAATGTTATATAAACTCTTGTAGCAGAGCAGTTTAGAAAGACCTGATGCTGCCAGGTTAGCATGGGATGTGGAGCATTTCCTCTGTCACTATCACGATCACTATCTTCCCGTTCATCATCGATTTGCTCGAGTGGGCACCATATGTCCTGTCTCATGCTAATAGAGCCCAAGGGCATCTGCTTGCTCCAGGGACATAAAGAGACTCAAACCATAATATTAGGTCATGGGGATGACCTAATATAAATGTTACTGGTATTTGGCATATCAAATATGACACGGGTAGCTTGCCAGGCTTTCCGTGCAGTTGGCAAGCTGTTGCGGGTGGCAAATTTCCTCTGTATTTACATAAATACACATAACGTATATGACCATGACTTCTTTGCAGCAGAGATAACGTATTTTTCGGTAAGAAGAACCTTACAGGAAAACTTATTCTCTACTATTCTCAGGAAAATAATGAAAATACAAGAGAGTTGGGTCCAAAAATAATGGGGATGGAGGAGTGGAATAATAGTTCCTTGCATGTGGACCACACAGGTTTGATCCTGATGATAGAGAAGGTTGGGGTATAGAGCTCCAGGTCACTTTAAACCTCCACCCCTGGAATAGGTATCCAATCAGGATGCGTAATAGGATGGCTGGAGGTGGATTTGGCCCCACAAACTGAGTCCTCTCGCTCTACTCCCTTTAGGATCAAGCATTCTCTGGACCCACATCTCTCCCCTCAAGACCTCCAGGTCAGGAAGGCTGTATGCACCTGGTCAGGGTTTAGTACAGGTGGACATCTCAACCAGGCAAGGGGCAGAGTCCAGATAGAGCTTGAACACCCAGGAGGGGGAAAAAAGTATTTTTTAAAATTTATTTATTTTTTAAAATATTCTATTATACCACCGTGAGATATACAATTAAAAGATGTTCATGTTTGGGTTTTGGTCATACAGTGTTCCAGGACCCATCCCTCCACCAGTGCCCATTTCCCACCACCAATGTCCTTGATTCCTTCCCTCCTCCCTAACCTGCCTTTATGGCAGGTTCAATATCTCTTTTCTCTCTTTCTCTTTCTCTCTCCTTTCTCTATTCCTTCTCTTACACATTGTGGGTTATAATATATACATTTAGAATTTATCATGTGTATCTTTTTGCCTGTATTTAATACTCAGTTCTAGGTTGGTATTAGCACATTCGGACAATTATTAGCACACTGTTCCTCTCTGTCTTACCTTACCTCTGACTCCCACATGTTTGGGTAATTTCCACCTTTGACAAGACATCCTGATCGATGTTTCACCTGACCATGGATATTGGTATCATAATATGTATATATAACGTATATATAATGTATATATATGTTATATATGTATATATGCATACATACATATATAAACATATATGTATATATGTAATACATATGACATATGTATATACATATACTTATACACATGTATATACATACATATATGCATATGTGTATATACATACATATATGTATATACATACATACCCACATATACATATATACATATATCACTTGATTACTTGACATTCACTATTCATTGATTTACTCAAGCAGGCACCAGTAACGATTCCATTTGACCCTATCACATGCCAGTGTAGCCCAATGGCATCTGCTTGCTTCAGGAATACGACGGGCCTCAAACCGTTCGCTCAGGGTCTTGACGAAGAAGTCTGACCGTCTTGTAGGTGGGCGGCCACATGATCTTTTGACATCCCGTGGGATCCAGTCAGTAAGGGCTCTAGTCCAGCTGTCATCTCTAAATCGCATTACATGTCCAGCCCATCTGATTTTCGATGCCTTTGCAAACAAGACAGCATCCCTGACTCTGGAACAGTGACAGAGGCCGGAACTCTGGATTCCTTCTCTCACTTGAGTGAGGCGTGATATTCCAAGCATAGCTCTTTCCAGTTCCTCTTTGGGAGACCCGAATAGCATTCTCATCCTGCTTTCTGTAGGGCCCAGGTCTCTGAGACATATGTTAATGCGGGAGAATGCAATGGATACACACACACACACACACACACACACACACACATATATACATATATATACATACATATATACATATATATACATATATACTATATATGTATATATATGTATATATATATATATATGTGTGTGTGTGTGTGTATGTATTTACTCAAAATGAGGGATCATTTTGAGTGAAATTAGCCAGAAGGAAAAAGAAAGATATAGAATGACTGCATTTATTTGCATGACTCATTCTATATCTGTCTTTTCTTTCTGGCTAATTTCACTCAAAATGATCCTCCATTCATCCATTTATAGGCAAATTCCATAACTTCATTTTTCCTAACAGCTGCATAGTATTCCATCTGTGTAGATGTACCACAGATTCTTTATCCAGTCATCAGTTCTTGGGCACTCTGGTTGTTTCCAAATTCTGGCTATTGTGAATAGTGCTGCTATGAAAAGAAAAGTGTGGATGGTGTTTCCACTGTGTGCTTTTGGCTTCCCAGGATATAGTCCCAAGACTATTATGGCTGTGTCAAATGGGAGATCAATGTCTGGTCTTTGGAGGAAGGTACATATTGTTTTCCAAAATGACTCTACCAGTTGAAATTCCACCAACAATGAATGAGAGTTCACTTTTCCCATGTCCATGCCAGCACTTGTTCTTGCTCTTTCAGATATGTGCCAGTGTCTGTGGTGTGAGATGATATCTCATTGTTGTTTTGATTTGCATCTCTCTGATGATTAACGATGATGAGCATTTTTTCATGTCTTTCGGTCATTCAAATTTCTTCCTTGTCAAAGTTTCTGTTCATTTCTTCTCCCCATTTTTGATGGGGTTGGTTGTTTTCTTCTTGTAAATTTCTACCAATGCATGATATATCCTGGATATTAACCCCTTATCAGATGGGTATTGGGTGAATATTCTTTCCCATTCTGTTGATTCTCTTTGTATCTTGGGCAGTGTTCCTTTTTTTTTTTTTAATTTTTCATTATACCACCGTGAGACATACAATTACAAAGGTGTTCATAAATGGTTCATGGTAATACAGTATTCCAGTACCAATCCCTCCACCAGTGCCCCATTCCCACCACCAATGTACCCACAGCCCCTCCCTCCCACCCCCAGGCTGCCACAATAGCAGGTACCCCCTTTTCCTGTCTTTCTCTGTCTCTGCATCTCTCAGGGAGAAAGTATTGAATCTAGGACACTTCCCCACACACACATAGCTGTGACTGAAGAGTAGGAAAACTGGGACTAGACAACGGGAACTGTGTGGTACAGCTGGGAGATCAAGCAACGGTATGCACATAGGGATCTGGTATATGGGGTGGCCTTGGACATCTCCCAGGAAAGCATACATAGAGTAGAGAGCAGCGCAGGAACAGGACCATGACATCGCTCACAGAGGTGAGTAGATTGCATGGGACAGGAAAAGGAAGGCTTATACAGGACTGGGCAGCTTTAGGGACAGGATCTGGACATTATTCATGAGTAATGGAGAGGCGTGAACATCTGTGGAGGGGCCTGCAACCATCAATTCAATAAACTATCTTTCAACCTTTGAGTTTTGTATTCAAGTTTTTCACACAACTCTCAAGAATCAACCAGCATAGGAAAATCTGCCTTCATGCTAACACTATGATCAAACACTAACATATGATCCCCTGAGGTTGCTAGGCATGATTCATGAGCTCGGAGACAGAAGTAAGCCTTAAGCTCTGACAAATGCCCAGCACCCACCCCACCACACTCTCCGCCCCAGGAATAAGAAGCATGGAAGAGAAAGACAACAGTGTAAAGAGCATGCCTTCTTGGGGCTGTCCCAAGCTCAATCCGTACTGCTGCACTTGGTACTGAAGACTGCCAAGAATCAGTCCTGAACAGTCAGGGAGTTCCAGGGCACCACATGGTGTAGTACCCAATAAACAAAAGTGAAATAAAATATAAGGGAACAGGCTCATTTGGAAATGGAACTAGAGAAGTCAGAAATAGAACAATCTACCTATGTTCCAGAAGTCATAGAACTAAGAGAGAGTTAATTGAACCACCCACAAACTTAGAACCGAATCAAACACTCACAAAACTTAGAACCGAACAAAGTGAAAGAGAAGGTAGCTAGAGACTTGAATAAGGCTTAAATGTCACTGGATCTTGTCCAGTCAAAAACAGTCAGAGGCACAGTGAACACCACTGTTATGGAGAATCCTGTTTATCCTAAGACTGACGGTGCCTAAGTCTAAATCAGACTGTAACACAGTTACTGCAGTTGCTTCAGGAAGTAAACCAACAACTCAAAAAGGAATAACATGAGCAGGGTTGAGAGTGAAGTAACTTGTAAACTATTCCAAGACAGCAGAGGCATTAACATTGTATTTTCTTTTCCCAAATTAAAGACTTACTTATATTTTACCCTCTCTGTTTTGTCAGAAACACTAAACAGTTTTATCATATCTAATACTTGTTTGACAATTGATTTAAAGAGAAAAAAAAGACAAGTCTGTAGATATCTTCAGACTTTAGTTTTATAATAAAAACTTTGAATAATTAGACCTTCACATTCCTGAAGATAAACATGCAATCTTTTTATCTTATTTTGCTCAATAAAATTGTTCAGATAACTAAAAGTGGTAAATACGATGTAAATTATAACATTCTGTTGATGTTGTGCACTATTCAGATGACTAAAAGAAGTAAACACGATGCAAATGCAACATACTGCTGATGTTGTACACTGTTCTAATATTTTGAGGAGTAACTGCCTCTGACTTTAACTCAAGAAAACACTTTTTATTGCAAATATTTTTGTAATGCCATCAACAAGTACACGGATTATACTTATTATTTAAAAAAAAGGAGGTATTGGACCCAGCCATGCCACTCCTGGGAATACACCCTGGGAAGCCAAAAACACACAGCAGAAACATCATCCGCACTTTTATTTTTCATAGCAGCACTATTCACAATAGCCAGAATCTGGAAACAACCAGAGTGCCCAAGAACTGATGACTGGATAAAGAAACTTTGGTACATCTACACAGTGGAATACTATGCAGCTGTTAGAAAAAAATGAAGTTATGAAATTTGCCTATGAATGGATGGACATGGAGAAGGTAATGTTGAGTGAAATTAGCCAGAAGGAGAAAGACAGATACAGAATGACTGCATTTATTTGCATGACAACATATATATATATATATATATATATATATATATATTTTTTTTGCCCCATCTTCTGGGGCAATTTAGGAAGGCTAAGTTAACAAACTGTTTCATTCTTTTGCTTATCTCACCTCACTGAGATAGCACCACCTGCAGGCTGCTGGCTCCTGAGTGCCTCCTCCCTATCACAACAAATCCTATGGTAAAAAATGTAAAATGTCCTTGCAGTGTCAATTATGTAAACTTAACTCTAAGTTTTACTGCCCTTGTTGTGTTAAGATATAAGGAAGTTGGGGTCTTCGTTTAAGGGCCAGTCAGTTCTGGTAGGTCAGCTCTCAGGGAGCTGCGGTCAGTGAGCTCTGGTCAGTTAGCTGCAGTCAGTCAGCTGCGGCCAGTTATCCACCAAGATGAGAGCTGCTGCCCCTCCGGTTGGTGATTATTAAAAATATTAATGGAAATACTTCTTGTGCCTGGAGTCTCATCTCTGCGCCTCTGACTCAAGGGGACATTCCTGCTTCATCTGTTGCCGGAACGCAGGGGCTGGTCTGAAGGTGAGACAGGGGTTACAGACGGGAATAGGAGGCAATAAGTTGCACAGGGTTTGCATAGCCTCCTGGAAGCCGGAGTAATTTTATTGAGATGGGGATATCTAACCACGTCGTGGTTAGATACGCATACTGATATGCTTATGTTTCTCACTAAGGCAGCTGGACTGCCGTTGAAAGAGTGTTTTAAAAGTTCTCCTTAAGAGAGCACAGAAGCATTGCTACTGGTTTGAACCAGAGAGCAGGGAACAGTTCAACCTAAAAGTATGGAAAAAGGTTGGGAAGGATTTAAGGCGTGCCCATAGGAAAGGGAAATAATCCCCGCAGAAGAATGGAGTGCATGCGCTTGTATTAATTTGGCTTTAATGCCATTTGAATCTGATTCAGAGGAGGAGGAGGACACAATTTCTTCTTGCCCAACTCCCTCCTCCCTCCACCCACCCCTGGTGCCTCTTCCTGAGGAACCAATGGCATCTCAGTTTGAATTACCCCCTAGCGAGCCATTGTCAGCATTACCTGCCTTGGTAAATTCTAACCCCAAAACAAGGCAGGCAGCCTCACAGGATGATAGTTTTGATTCTGATAGAGAAATAGAGGCACCTTCAAATGAGGTAGCTCTCTGGAGAGAAATTAATGATCTCCGTAAGAAATTAGATCTGCTGAGTAAAGGCAAACAGGTCACCTAGGCTTAGGAGACCTGAGTTTCTCTCCCCTACAGGGGCTTAAGGATTCCCTTTGTGAACCTCTAGTTCAGGCTATTCCAACTCCCCAATATCAGAATCAGGGAAATTGCTGCA
Organism: Cryptotis parvus; assembly: GCA_021461705.1. Taxonomy (NCBI): domain Eukaryota; kingdom Metazoa; phylum Chordata; class Mammalia; order Eulipotyphla; family Soricidae; genus Cryptotis; species Cryptotis parvus. The sequence continues at coordinate 20,160 of JAJIBD010011861.1, forward strand.
GCTCCACGTCAATACACGTTAAATCATGAGCTGCGTGTCCTAATGAATACTCCTGATTCTTTTGATGATAATCCACAGCTTCAAAGCATGGCCTTTCCTGTTGCTCATAATCTAAATACACAAACTAATAGATACGAAGGTGCTTATCAAGCTATTCCTTTCAAGTTTCTGACCTCCCTAAAACAGGCTGTTTCAACATATGGCCCAACATCTACATATGTTCTGGCCTTGCTAAAGAATTTTGCTGAAGCTAATGTCTAACTTCCTTGTGATTGGCAAGCAATTGCAAAGGCAGTTTTGGAAAAATCACAGTATATTCAGTTTAAATCTTGGTGGCGTGAGGAAGCAGAAAATATTTCACGAAAAAGGTTCCCCAAAAAATTACCACAAGCGTGTGGGAGTCAGAGGTTAGTTTAGATAGAGAAGGGAACATGTGTGAATAAATGTCTAAAGTTCTGATGCTAACATAGAACTGAGCATTAAATACAGACAAAAAAATGCAAATGATGTATCGTAGTGCAACCCACAATGTGTGGGAGAAGGAGGAGAGAGAGAGAGAGGGAGAGGAGAGGAGATAAAGAACCTGCCATTTAGGCAGGATGTGGGAGGGGGAGGGAATTGGGGACATGGGTGGTGGCTGGGGGCACTGGTGGAGGGCGGGTGCTGGAACACTGTGTGACCGAAACCCCCAAGCGTGAACAGCATTGTAATTGTATATCTCACGGTGGTATAATAAAATGTTAAAAAATAATAATAAAATAAAATAAAATTGTTAATTTACAGAGCAAGAAAAAAAAAAAAAGGTTCCCCAAGAATGCTGAAGCCACCAAAGCGAGAATCATGGGAACAGGCAATTGGTTAACGGCTGCAGAACAAATTAAAATACCTGCAGATATTTTAGATTTGACTACTAATACATGCTTGAAAGCATGGCATAATCTGGAAGCTCCAGGAAAGCAACCAATTCCATTTACTAAGGTATTACAACAAGCAAATGAAACTTATGTAGATTTCTTAGCCAGATTGCAGGACACTTTAGAGAAATCTGTGTCCGATGCTGCTGTGCGTGAATTACTTATGTCCACAATGGCGGTGGAAAATGCCTCGCCTGATTGTCAAGTGGCAATTAGAGCCTCAAAGTTGATAGGAAAAGATACTATAGATGACTTCATTCGCACTTGTCGTGAAGTAGGGTCTGCAAAATATCAAGCTCAAGTGTTGGCTGCAGAACTCCAAAATGCTGATCAAATGAGATGCTTTAATTGTGGTCAAAAGGGACACTTAAGAAAAAATTGTACTAAGAAAAGGGACTGGAGAAACTGCTCCCAGCCTTTTGCGCTCTGCAAAAGGTGCGGCAGAATTGGACATAGAACCAAGGACTGCTACTCCAAAAGGCATAGAAATGGGTCACTGCTTGCACCCAACCCTACAGAGCAGTCGGGAAACGAATTAAGGGCCCCGGCCCAGGGCCCCACAAAAAATCTGGGTCTCCCACCGACACTCTCATAGATCTGTCGGAGAGTGAGCCCACCAGCGCGGTTCCAGCCGAGCGGCCACGGACTCCGGCCTGCATTTTTTTTTCAGAAGCAAACCTGGCTGCGCAAGCAGCTCCCACGGTTCATCCAGCCTTTCTTTCAGAAGGGCGGAGGGGAAGAAGCCCTGGCGGCTCCAGCCGCTCCTAAGGCCTCAAGCATTCCCGCAGTTCCCCCAGAACAACCCCCATCCCATTCCGGATGGGCGGAGGGAGCAGAATTCAGCGGCTCTGCAGTCGCCGCCCCAAAGCCAAGCAGAATGGAAACAAAGGCAGGCAGGCGGCAGCTTTAAATCTAAACAGCCCTGCAGTCTGTCTGCTCCCCTCCCGCAACCTGAAGGCACTCCTGCTTTAATTCATATTTCAAAATCTGAAACGCTGGATAACAAATCTACTTAGGTAACCTATCAAACTGCTAAGGATAGTGCTGCTTTGGATATTTCAGCTATTCAGGATTTGTTTTTAGCTCCTAACAATTTTTATGAAATTCCAACTAATATCTATGGTCCTTTGCCTCCTCAGTCATTCAGATTAGTAATTGGCAGTAATAATATGGAATCTAAAGATGTAAATGTTCAAGTAAAATTTTTTGATGGTAATTTTGAAAATGAAATTATGCTCATTGTTTCTGTAAAGGCTGAAATACGTATTTTTAAAGGTGAAAAAATTGCTCAGCTTCTTGTATTGCCGAAATGGCCAGCTCCTAGTGATAAGGAACAAGGGTCTGGCAGCACTAATGTTGAGGTTTTTTTTGTACACAATTCCTTTCAGAGGATAAACCCAGTATGGTGCTTACTTTTGAAGATGGTACTAAAATTGAAGGTTTGCTTGATTCAGGCACTGAAACAGCCATAATTGCTTCACATCATTGGCCCTCTGGATGGAAAAACACCTTGTGCTTAATGCAACTTTTACTGGGTTGGGTGTCATGACTGATATTTAACAAAGTGATGAGCCTCTCAGATGTACTGACCCAGATGGAGATGAGGCTGTTATTCAGCCCTATATTTTGCCTATTGCAATTACCTTGTGGGGCAGAAATTTGTTGAAAAAATTGTATATTGTTATGACTAAACATAGAAACCTTTGTAAACAGCCGCATTTTTAATGCGGGGCCTCTGCTCATAAAACAGCTTTACCCATTAAGTGGAAAAACACGGAACCAGTGTGGGTTGAGCAGTGGCCCTTAATTACTGAAAAGCTAACGGCTTTGCAACAATTGGTGGAGGAACAGCTCAACTTGGGTCATATTGTTCCAAGTTCTAGTCCTTGAATTCTCCGGTTTTTGTAATCAAAAAGAAATCAGGCAAATGGAGAATGTTAACAGATTTACGCCAGGTCAATAAATGCATGGAGCCTATGGGCCCCTCTGCAGCCTGGCCTTCCCTAATCTTGCTATGATACCAAAAAAAACTGGAATATTATTTCTATTGATTTAAAAGATTGTTTTTATACTATTCCCCTTGCTGAACAGAATAGAGAAAAATTTGCATTTACTGTCCCATTGATGAATAGTGAAGCGCCTAATAAAGGTATCATTGGACAGTGTTGCCTCAAGGCATGATGAATAGTCCGACCATGTGCCAGTATTTTTGTTAATCAACCCTTGGAAACTGTACGTAAAAAATATACAGGTGCCAAGTTAATTCATTATATGGATGATATCCTTATAACTGCTCCTCCTGAAATTAATTTGCAAAATGTCTATTCTTCTACTGTTACTGAACTACAGGATTGGGGCTTAGAAATAGCCAAAGAAAAGGTCCAGCATTCAGTGCCTTGGGAATTTTTAGGTCAAATTATTAATAATGCTACAGTAATTCCACAAAAGGTGCAAATCAGGAAAGATAATTTAAAAACTTTAAATGATTTTCAGCAACTATTAGGTAATATCAATTGGTTACGTCCATCCCTGGGCATTCCCACTTATGCGCTTAGGCATCTTTTTTGCCATACTTGAGGGCGATGCACAAATTAATAGTCCTCATCAGCTCACCCCAGAAGCAGCCCAGGAACTTCAATTTATTGAACAAATGGTTAATTCAGCTCAACTAAGTCATATTGAAAAATTTGAACCATTCTCATTAATAATTCTAAATACTTTGCATTCGCCAACTGGAGTTTTAATACAGGATTCAAATATTATAGAGTGAATTTTTTACCAAATAAAAATAGCAAGTCTTTATTGACATATCCGTCCAAAATTTCTCAGGTTATTAAAAAGGGGAAGAAAAAGAGCTGTACAGCTTTCTGGCTTTGATCATAAAGAAATTATTGTTAAATATGATAAGGAAAAGATACAAGCCCTATGGGAAACAAGCGAAAATTGGCAAATAGCTTATGCCAGTTATTTGGGTTCAATACACAATATCTTTCCTAAAATAAAGTTGTTTCAATTTATACAATTAACTAATTGGATATGGCCAAACATAGTTCATTCAGAACCGATAGATGATGCTATAACATTTTTTTACTGATGCTTCCAAAGATGGAAAAGCTGCTTATACTGATTTAAAAAATGATGTTGTATTACAAACTCCTTATCAATCAGTGCAAAGAATGAGTTATTTGCTATTATTTCTTTATTGCAGAATTATTCAGATCCTCTTAATATAGTCACTGATTCACAATATGCAGCTTGGACTGTACAGAATATTTATACTGTCTCTTTACCTTTAAAACAGTCTGAACTCTTAACACTGTTTGCCACATTGCAACAATTGCTTAGAGCTCATATTCATCCTTTATATATTGTCCACATAAGGGCTCACACTAATTTGCCTGGTCCTTTAACACGTGGCAATGACCGAGACGATAAACTTGTGGCTTTAGTAGTTACTGCGGAAGCTTCCCATAGTATGAATCATCAAAATGCTCGTGCATTAAGAGATAAATTTGCACTTCCTTGGTCTCAAGCAAAAGCTATAATAAAACAAGTGCCCTACTTGTCAGGCAATTAATACACCACATTTGCCTCTTGGAACCAACCCCAGAGGGTTGACAGTTAATCACATCTGGCAAATGGATGTTACAATTGTATCTTCTCTTGGTAAAACCAAATATGTACATCATTCTATAGATACTTATTCTCATTTCCAGTGGGCTAGAGCCGCCCCATCTGAAAGAGCTGATGCAGTCATAACTCACCTGCTAGAAGCTTTTTTCTGTAATGGGCATTCCTCATACTATTAAAACAGATAACACTCTAGCGTAAAATTCAGCAAAGTTGAAGTCTTTCTATGCAGCTTATTCTATTACTCATATTACAGGTATTCCCTATAATAGTACTGGTCAAGCAACTATCGAACAAGCAAATCGTACTCTGAAAGAAATGCTTTTAAAACAGAGAAGGGGAGTATATCTGAATTCCCCCAAGCAACAAATTGCAAGAGCATTGTTTACTTTAAATTTTTTAAACATTGCTGATAATGAAACTGCAGCTGATAAAAACTGGAGATCTCCAAGAAATGAAATCACAGTGACAAATATAACCATAAAACAAGTAAAAAAAAATCTTATATAAAAGACATTGTGTCTGGCGAATGGTTACCAGGTTGGGTAGAAAGATGGGGGGTGAGGGTTTGCTTTTATCTCCACAGAAAGGAGCAATTCTGGTGTCTGACTAAAAGGCTCAAAATCTTTCATGAAAAACTGTCGGGGATGCCGACAGTGCTGGGAAGCAAGTTTCTTTCTACCTCTGAAGCCGGCAGGGAATGGATGAAGACTCCAGGAATACGATGCAGTATTAAAGGCTTTACTTATCACAGGTTCAGGCATACAAATCCACAATAGGAAAAACCCTGTGCTTAGGATTCCTGGCTAGAACCCCCAGCCATGTGTAGGCCAAAATGGTGGCTACCACGTGTAAAGACCCTGTAAAGAGGAGACAGAGACAAGAGTCCCAAGAAGGGTGTGAGCTCACGAAGAGAGAGCCCAAAAAGAGAGCACAAGAGAGGAAGCAGGCTAGTTTTATACCCCTGCAACTCAGACCCCCTCCCACTATTATGGAAAGCAGGGAGGGTCAAATGTCCTCAGGTACTTTCTCCCAGCACCTCACCTAGGCCCTTTTATATGCTAATGTCTTGAGCTAAGATCTGCCTGGAAAAGCCTTTATAGGGTAGAGAAGGGGTTTTCTGAGATGGCATGTCTCTGTACCATAGACTAATACTAATGCCAGTTAAATATTTCTCCAAGCCTTCACAAGTCTCGTCTACTTCACGGTAGTTTTTGTATTTTAGTTGCCTTTGAGTTATCAGGGAGCCATGCTTGCTTGCTGGAGGCAAACAGCATTTCTCTCTGGTCTAATTACTTAGGGATCCAACATGGCCAGGCAAATATGCTGGTAAGATCTAGCTAGTCCCACGATGATTGTGGTAGCATGAGAGAATATTTATACCAGCTAGTACAGAATACATGGTCAGATAAACTGCCACATTTAGACTATCTACAAAGTGATTTGCAGGGAGGCAATTCAGAGCAGATGCAGAGGCCTAGGCTTTTAGGTGTCCTGCAACAAAAACAACTGGAAAAACAACAGCAGGAGACATCCCAAGATGTTCAAAGCGAAGATGATGCAGAGAAGCCCAGTTCAAAGAAACACCTGCAAAGCCAGCCAATGGTAAAGGAGAAGGATAAAGCCCAGTTGCAATACTGGAAGGACCGCCAAAAATTGACACAACATCCAAAGAAGGTGATATCTATTATAAACATAAAATTAACTCCAAACACATTTTATCTAATAGTACTAATCATCTTAAGTAAGTCAGCTAATGCCAGTTCCAATTATACTTATTGGGCATACATAACCAATCCTCCCCTACTACGAGCAGTTTCGTGGCAGGATGATGTTAATCCTGTTTATAATAATAAATCTCTTTGGTTACCTGGTCCTCGTGATAACAGAGGTCCTTTTAAGCCTGAAGAAGAAGGCACAGTTTTTTCTGAATATGAAACTGGTGTTGAAGGTGTACCAATTTGTATTGGAGAAGATTCTCATTGTCTCCACTCCAGTCATCAGAATTGGCTAATTTCTTATTTCCCTGATAACTAACTATCTTATAAAAGAACATTTCTTAAGGTTATCAGCTACAGGTTTTCTAACGTAAACGTTGTAAATAATGTGGCTTTTCCCAAATTGCCTGTATGTAAAGAAAAGATGTTAGAGAATTCTCAACATTGGCTTGTTTGGGATAATTATAAAGCTTCAGTTGCTAATATGTATATTTCAAAACCTGTGCAAATACTGGATTGGAGCCCACAAGGCTGTTACATCCAGAAAAAGAAAAATGGAAAGAAAACAGAAATATCTTGGCATATTACTAAAGATCAGATGGAAACATCTTCCCATGATTCTATCTTATGGATAAATGAAGAGCTTGCAACTCCTGCACCTTTTTTTATTAGGATTTTCCAAACAGATACGTCTGTGGAAAATCAGCTCTGCATTTCATGAGCTCTCAGTCTGAGAAGGAAGTCATAATAAAAATAGTACCACTGAACAGGTAATTTTTTATAAAAATCATACCACGACCGATAAAGGCATGTGTTCCCCTTTCTTTTGTAATACTTAAGGAAAAAATAATTTGGAATTCTTTTGAAGGTACTATATCCTGTACCAAATGTTCCATGTATACTTGTGTTGATTCTGCCTTAAAACTAAACACCGGAGAAAGTTTGTATTTTCTCAGAGCTCGAGTAGGTCTTTGGATGCCTGTGGCGCTTCCCTGGCAATGGGAGGAGAGCCCGAAGATTGGACTTCTTCGTCAGCTGATTACTCACATCTCTAAGTGCACCAAAATATTCAGATTCATTGGTCTACTAATAGTGGCTGTTTGGGGCATCATTGCAGTGACAGCCTCTTCCACCGTAGCACTTCCACAGGAGTGGCGATGAAAAAGGAACACAAACTGTTGAGTTCATGCACAAATGGCATGAAAATTCTCAAAGAGTCTGGACTACTCAAAGGCAGATCGATACTGATTTGCAAGCTGAACTGGCTGATGTGACTCAGACTGTGACTTTGCTTGGTAATCAATTGGCTAGCCCTACGAAGGCAAATGTCTTTGAAATGTGATTGGAATACCTCCTCTTTCTGTATTACTCCTGTACTTTATAATGAAACTGAATTTCCTTGGGATAAGGTTAAAAAAACATTTGTTAACTCACAAGAATATTACGGCTAAAATTGTAGATTTACAAAGCAAAATTCATGATACTTTCTCTAATCATATTTCTGATGTTACTGTTGATTCTTTTTGGCAAAATTTGGTTTATGGCATTGGCTCTACCCCACTACTAGCATAAAGGAGCTTAATGGAGGAGCTGCAGTTTTGGGTGTGCTTATCTTGGTTATAGCTGTCCTTGGTCTTATCTTATATTGTAAGTTCAAACAGTATAAGAGAAGGAAGAAGGTTCTACAGGCATCTCAGTTTGTTATGTTGGCCAACTTACTGCCTAAACAAAAGAAAGGGGGAGATGTAGCAGTAAGTAGATCTAAGGATATGCAAAGGAAGGTCTGATGTATACTGCCTGTTAACAGATACATGGGATCTTCTGGCAGACTGTCTCCCAATAGAGCTAGTATGTAGAAAACCCTAGTGAGACTGTTAATCAACCTGCAGCTGCACAGACAAGGCTATCCTAGGTCATTTCTCTGCACATTCCCTTGTTGGCTCTAATTAGCCCAAAATGGAGTCTTATGAACAAGACCTTATCTTCTGGGGCAATTTAGGAAGGCTAAGTTAACAAACTGTTGCATTCTTTGCTTATCTCACCTCACTGAGATAGCACCACCTGCAGGCTGCTGGCTCCTGAGTGCCTCCTCCCTATCACAACAAATCCTATGGTAAAAAATGTAAAATGTCCTTGCAGTGTCAATTATGTAAACTTAACTCTAAGTTTTACTGCCCTTGTTGTGTTGAGATATAAGGAAGTTGGGGTCTTCGTTTAAGGGCCAGTCAGTTCTCCTAGGTCAGCTCTCAGGGAGCTGCGGTCAGTGAGCTCTGGTCAGTTAGCTGCAGTCAGTCAGCTGCGGCCAGTTATCCACCAAGATGAGAGCTGCTGCCCCTCGGTTGGTGATTATTAAAAATATTAATGGAAATACTTCTTGTGCCTGGAGTCTCATCTCTGCGCCTCCTACCCGGCCGGGACAGTCTTGCTTCATGGGAGGAAATGAGAGCAGAAATGAGAACCATGCAAATAGAAATATCACGTAAAAACTCAGTAGATGAAATGAAAAACACAATAGTGGCTCTCAGTAGTAGGATGACTGCAGCGGAAAGGAGAATTAGTGAGACTGAAGATGAGCTGCAGAAAGCACTCAGAGAACTACATAAGATGGATAAAGACCGGATAATGGATCAGCAATGGAACAGAGAACAATGGGATGAAGCCAGGCAGAACATAAGAATCATTGGAGTACCAGAGGGAAAGGAAAGTAACCCCAAGGAAATTAAAACAGTTAAAAACATCCTGGCTGAAAAGTTCCCCAAGTTAAAGGATGAAGGCATCCAGATCCAAGAAGCCCAACACATACCAGCAAGAAGAGACCCCAATAGAAAGACCCCAAGACACATCTTAGTCAAAGTAATGGATGCCATAGACAGATACATAATTCTTCAGGCAGCAAGATCAAAAGAAGGAAATTGTATACAAAGGAGCATCCATTCGACTTTCCAGCAGACTTCTCAGAAGACACCCTCCAAGCCCGACAGCAGTGGTGGGATATAGTAAAAAACACTCAATGAAATGAATGCCTCAGCAAGAATTCTTTATCCGGCTAAACTCTCACTCAGTTTTGAAGGACAGATGTACAACTTCTTGGATAAACAACAGTTTAGGAACTTTGTAAACTCAAAACCAACCTTAAAAGGACTGAAAGATCTACTCTAAGACGAGACAAAACCCAAAAGAACAACCAACCTATACAGAAAAATGGCACAAAATCCCATGACAATAATCTCTCTCAATGTCAATGGTCTAAATGCACCAGTTAAGAGACACAGAGTGGCAAAACAGATCAAAAAATTGAAGCCGACATTCTGCTGCCTTCAAGAAACACACCTGAACAATCAGAGCAAAGACAGGCTCAAAATAAAAGGCTGGAAATAATCCTTCACTCAAACAACCCATCCAAAAAGGCTGGGGTAGCCATACTGGTATCCGACAACATAGACTTCAGACTGTAGACGGTCAGAAAAGATAGTGAAGGTCATTTCTTAATAGTCAAGGGATACATATATCAGGAAGAAATCACGCTATATACACCCAACGAGGAGCCAGCAAAATACCTAAAACAACTACTAACATACTTCAAAGAATATATTGACAGCAACACAATTGTAGTCAGAGAGACTTCATCACTGCTCTATCAAGCCTGGATAGATCAACAAGATTGAAACTTACCAAGGAAATACTGGCCCTAAAAGAAAAGATGGAAGAAAGAGGGCTGGTAGACATATACAGGGCATTTCATCCCCAAAAACCAGATTACACTTTCTTCTCCAGTGCACATGGAACATACTCCAAAATAGATCACATGCTGAGAAATAAATCATACCTCCATAAAAATCAAGAAGATAGAAATTGTGCCAACTATTTTTTCAGACCATGATGCACTGAAAATAGAAGTTACTTGTACACAAAAAGGATACCAGGGGCTGGAGTGATAGCCCAGGGGTAGGGCATTTGCCTTGCATGCAGCCCGGCCTGTGCCGGCCCGGGTTCGATGCCCGGCATCCTATATATTCCCTGAGCACCGCCAGGAGTGATTCCTGGAGTGCAGAGCCAGAAGTAACCCCTGAGCATGGCCGGGTGTGACCCAAAAAGCCAAAAAAAAAAAAAAGGAGACCAATACCAAGTATCTGGAAACTAAACAGCTCACTACTGAACAACCAGCAAGTCATAAAAGAAATTAAAGAGGAAATCCAAAGATTCCTGGAAACAAATGAGACTGAAGACACAAATTACCAGAACTTGTGGGATACAGAGAAAGCAGTGTTAAGAGGCAAGTTCATAGCTCTTCAAGCATTCATCAGGAAAAAAAAGGCCATTACAAACAGTCTGACCACACAACATAAGATCTTAGAGAGTGATCAACAAAAGGAGCCCAACCCAAGAAAAAAGAAATAATAAAACTTAGAGCAGAAATCAGTGAGATGGAATGTCAAAAAACAATCCAGAAGATCAACGAAACTAAAAGCTGGTTCTTTGAAAAAATGAACAAGATTGACAAACCACTTGCAAGACTTTGTAAGAAAAGGAAAAGAGAGAACCCAAATAAATAGAATGAGAGAGGCAGGGGACATCACAACAAGGAACCACAGCAATTCAAAAGATCATCAGATGTTGCAGGACTCCTAAGGGCCGCTGCATCTGCTCTAGATTGCCTCCTGCAAATCACTTCATAGATAAGGGGTAGTCTAAATGTGGCAGTTTATCTGACCATGTATGCTGTACTAGCTGGTATAAATATTCTCCCATGCTACCATCGTGGGACTAGCTAGATCTTACCAGCATATTAACCATGCCACGTAGGATCCCTAAGTAATTAGACCAGAGAGAAATGCTGTTTGCTTCCAAGCAAACAAGCATGGCTCCCTGATATACTCAAAGGCAACTAAAATACAAAACTACAATGAAGTAGAAGAGACTTGTGAAGGCTTGGAGAAATATTTAACTGGCATTAGTATTAGTCTTTGGTACAGAGACATGCCATCTCAGAAACCCCCTTCTCTACCCTATAAAGGCATTTCCAGGCAGATCCTGGCTCAAAACATTAGCATACTAAAGGGCCTAGGTGAGGTGCAGGGAGGGATTACCTAAGGGCATTTGACCCTCCCTGCTTTCCATAACAGTGGGAGGAAGGTCTGAGTTGCAGGGGTATAAACTAGCCAGTTTTCTCTCTCGCTCGCTTCTTTGTGGGCTCTCCCTTTGTGAGAGCTCACCCTTCTTGGAAGTCTTGTCTTCTCCTTTTACAAAGCCTTTACACGTGGTGGCCGCCATCTTGGCCTACACGTGGCTGGGGTACTAGCCTGGAATCCTAAGCACCGGGCTTTTCCTTTTGCTGATTTGTATGCCTGAACCTGTGATAAGTAAAGCCTTTTAAAAGTGCATCGGATTCCTGAGTTTTCATCCATTTCTCGCCCGGCCGGAGGTAGAAGGGAACTTCGCTTCCCGGCACTGTCGGGAGGACCCCGCGGAGCCCCAGACAATCAGAGATTACTATGAGAGCCTGTATGTCATGAAACAAGAGAACAGAGAAGAAATCGACAAATTCCTGAATTCCTATAGCCTCCCAGGTCTGCAACAAGAAGATTTGGAATACCTCAACAAACCTATCTCCATCGAGGAGATGGAATCAGTTATCAAAAGTCTCCCCAAACACAATAGCCCAGATCCAGATGGATTCACCAATGAATTCTACCAAACCTTTAAAGAGGACCTACTCCCAATTCTTTTCAAGCTCTTTCAGCAAATTGAAGAAACAGAAACACTCCCAAATAGCTTTTACAAGGCACATATCACCCTGATACCAAAGCAGACAGAGATGTCACAAAATAGGAAAAATACAGACAATCTCCCTGATGAATACACATGCTAAGATCTTCAACAAAATACTAGCAAACAGAATCCAAAGAGTGATCAAAAGATTATACACCATGACCGAGTGGGATTCATCCCAGGAATGCAAGGATGGTTCAACACCCGCAAGTCAATCAACATAATACATCATATCAACAAAAGAAAAATAAAAACCATATGATCATATCAATAGATGCAGAGAAGGCATTTGACAAGATTCAACACCCGTTCAGTATAAAAGCTCTCTGTAAAATGGGGATTGAAGGAATCTTCCTCAATATAATCCAGGCCATCTACAACAAGCCCACAGCGAGCTTTATTCTCAATGGGGAAAAACTGAAAACCTTCCCCTTAAAATCAGGGACAAGACAAGGCTGCCCACTCTCACCACTTCTATTCAATATAGTATTGGATGTACTTGCCATAGCAATCAGGGAAGAAAAAAGACATTAAGGGCATCTGGATAGGAAGGGAAGAATCCAAGTTGTCACTATTTGCAGATGACATGATATTATTCCTGGAAAACTCAAAACTCTCTACCAAGAGGCTCCTAGAAATAATATATTCCTATAGTAGAGTGGCAGGGTACAAAATCAATATCCAAAAGTCAATGCCCTTCCTATATGCAAACAGCGAAAAGAGAAGAAAGGGACATTAAAGAAACTATCCCATTCACAATTGCACCAGAAAATCAAATACCTAGGAATCAGTTTGACAAAGAATGTAAAGGATCTCTACAAAGAAAACTACAAAATGTTACTTCAGGAAATAAAAGAAGACCTGAGGAAATGGAGACACATTCCCTGCTCGTGGATTGGAAGGATTAACATGATCAAAATGGTAATACTCCCTAGAGCTTTATACAGATTCAATGCGGTCCCTATAAAGATACCCATGATGGAATAATAAACCCCCACAGATAGCTAAAACAATCCTTGGAAAAAGAAGATGGGAGGTATCACTTTCCCCAACCTCAAGCTCTACTACAGAGCAACTGTAATTAAGAAAGTGTGGTATTGGTATAGAGACAGACCCGTAGGCCTATGGAATAGAACTGAATATCCTGAAACACACTCTCAAATATACAACCACTTAATCTTCGATAAAGGAGCAAAAAAATTTTAGGTGGAGCAAAGAAACCCTCTTCAACAAATGGTGCTGGGAAAACTGGGCAGCTACGTGTAAAAAATGAACTTAGATCTCCTTCTAACGCCATGCACAAAAGTCAGATCAAAATGGATTATAGATCTCAGCATCAGACATGAATCTGTAAGGTACATCAAAGAAAACATAGGAGAAACGCTCTACGACATTGAAACTAAAAGTATCTTTGAAGACAACACACCACTGACCAAGCAAATGGAAGCAAAGATAAACAAATGGGATTATATAAAATTGAAAACCCTCTGCACCTCAAAAGAAACAGTGACCAAGATACAAACACAATCCACAGGGTGGGAAAGGATATTCACCCAATACCCATCTGACAAGGGGTTAATATCCAGGATATATCAGGCACTGGTAGCATTTCACAAGAAAAAACAGCCAACCCCATCAAAAAATGGGGAGAAGAAATGAACAGAAACTTCCAAAAAAGAAGAAATTCGAATGGCCAAAAGGCATATGAAAAAGTGCTCTTCATCTTTAATCATCAGGGAGATGCAAATCAAAACAACAATGAGGTACCATCTCACACCACAGAAACTGGCACACATCCAAAACAGCAAGAACAACCGGTGCTGGTGTGGATGTGGGGGAAAAAAGGGACTCTCATCCACTGTTGGTGGGAGTGCCGACCGACCTTTCCAAAAAGGTCCAGCCCTTTTGGGAAAACAATATGGGCATTCCTCCGAAAGCTAGATATTGAGCTCCCATTTGATCCAGCAATAGCACTCCTGGGAATATACCCGAGAGACCAAAAAATGCCTAGCAGAAACATTGTCTGTACTTCTTTATTCATCTCTGTGCTATTCACAATAGCTAGAATCTTGAAACAACCTAAATGTCCGAGAACAGAGGACTGGCTAAAGAAACTGTGGTACATCTGTCTGTATCATCATCATCTGTCTTCCCGTTATTCATTGATTTACTCAAGCGCGCACCAGTAACAACTCCATTCGTTTGGAATGAGGTCCATTATTATTACTGTTTTTGGCATATCAAATACACCACGGGTAGCTTGCCAGGCTCTGTTGTGGCACTGGGTTCATCCCAGAGGGCCCAGTCTACACTATGGAATACTATGCAGCTGTCAGAAAAGACGAAATTATGAAATTTACCTGCAAATGGATAAACATGGAGACTATCATGTTGGGCGAAATTAGTCAGAAGGAAAAGGACAGATATAGAATGACTGCATTCATTAATAGGATATAAATAGATACCAGTGTTTTACTAAGTGTGGGGAAAAAAAACTCCATTGAATATACACAGAGACTTAAGTGATAAACTCTAAATATCTTCAGGACTAGCCACAATGTGTAAAAGAAGAGGAGAGAGAGATGCAGAGACAGAGAGAGAGAGACAGAGAAAGAGAGGAAATGGGGCTACCTGCTATTGAGGCAGCCTGGGGGTGGGGGGGAGGGGGGTGCGGTACATTAGTGGTGGAAATAGGGCACTGGTGGAGGGATGGGTGCTGGAATACTGTATTACCAAGAACCAATTATGAACACTTTTGTAATTGTATGTCTCACAGTGGTATAATAAAAATTTTTTAAAAAAGAACCTACCATAGAGGCAGGCTGGGGGAGGGGAGGGAATCGGGACATGGGTAGTGGGGAAATGGACACTGGTGGAGGGATGGGTGCTGGAACAATGTATGAAAGAAACCCAAACATGAACATCTTTGTAATTGTATATCTCATGGTGGTATAATAAAATATTAATTTTGAATCCCATTATTCATCGATTTGCTCAAGCCGGCACCAGTAACATTTCCATTCGACCCTATCATGTGCCAATGTAGCCCAATGGCATCTGGTTGATTCAGGAATATGAAGAGCCTCAAACAGTTCCTTCAGGGTCTTGACTAGAAGTCTGACCATCTTGTAGCTGGGCGGCCATGTGATCTTTTGACATCCCGTGGGATCCAGTCGGTAATGGCTCTAGTCCAGCGGTTGTCTCCAAATCACATTACATGTCCAGCCCATCTGATTTTCGATGCCTTAGCAAATGAAACAGCATCCCTGATCTGGAATAGCGACAGAAGTCAGAACTCCGGATTCCTTCTCTCACTTGAGTGAGGTGTGATATTCCAAGCATAGCTCTTTGGATTCCTCTCTGGGAGACCCGAATAGCATTCTCATCCTGCTTTCTTAGGGCCCAGGTCTCTGAGGCATATGTTATTGCAGGGAGAATGGTGGAGTCAAAGAGGTGTTCCTGGAGCCAGAGGTTCTTTGTCCTTTTAGCTATTTCTTCGATGCGTTTGAAGGCATTCCATGCCGCTCTCTTCCTCCTGTGCAGCTCAGATTTTAGGTCGTTCATCATGTTGATTTCTCGACCTAGGTACACAGAACTGCTGCATTCAGAGATGTTTGTTCCATTGAGAATGAATGGGGCCTCTGGAACTAGTTCATTTTTCATAAACATGGTTTTCTTTAGATTCAGCTGTAGACCTATCTTTCCACATTCTCGGTCAAAGTCAGCCAGCATTTGTGCCGCTTGGCTAATACTTGGTGTTATTAGAAGGATGTCATCTGCGAAGTGGAGGTGGTGTAGTTGCCGATCATCTATCTTCACTCCCATTCCTTCCCATTCTAATTGTCCCATGATGTTCTTGGGGGTGGCACTGAAGAGTTGTTGTGAAATGGTATCACCCTGTCGAACCCCTCTTTAGACATCAATGATCGCATCTTTGTAGAATGGTGAGATCCTGGTGGTGAATCCGTAATACAGCTCACGAAGGATCTTGATGTATTGGGTTTGAACACTCTGTTTGGCTAGGGCTTTGATGACTGCTTCAGTCTCCACAGAATCAAAGGCTTTCTGTAAATCAATGAACGTGAGGCAGAGCGACATCTTGTACTCCCTACAAACCTCAATGAGCTTGGTTACCGTGTGGATATGGTCGATTGTGCTGAATCCTTTCCGGAAGCCTGCTTGCTCGCATGGTTGTCCTTCATCTAGTGTTCTGCCTATCATGTTCAGGATTTATTTAAAAATAAATAAAACTTGATCACTTGATCACTTGAATCCCATTATTCATCGATTTGCACTTGAATCCCATTCAAGCCCAGGTCTCCGAGCTACCTGGAGCTTCAGACTTTAAGGAAGCATTATTTGTGACATAAGATTTATCAGTAACTGAATGAACTGAGTCTACTTACTACCGACACTATCCCACCTGCACGGCCAAGCCTGGCAAGCTACCTGTGTCATATTCAATATGCCGAGAACAGGAACGATGATGGACCTCATTCCAACCCGTCTGAACTAATGGATTGAAGTTCTTCAGCGTTCCTGGAGCAAACAGATGCCCTAGGGCTACATTAGCACGCAACAGCGACACATGGAGACATTACTGGTGCCCGAGCAAATCGATGAATAACGGGAAGTGACAAGATGTTATGTATGTTGTATAGTATTCCCTGTCATGCTCCGGAATCCAGCACTAATAGCTTTTATTGTACCCCATCAGCTTGCTGCTTATTTCATGATGTCACTAACCATGTACTTCCCATTTGTGCCACAAAAGTGATCAGTGAGCTCGCAGACTACCTGAAATAAAACTATAAAAATAAAAAATAAATAAATAAAGGGAGGTATCTCTAATTCTGGATATTCAGCAAATAACGTAAATGTCTTCCTACCTTAAATCAAGTATATGAGTTAGACACAGAAGCAGGTTAAATAAAATCAATTAAGTCATCAGAAACACTCTTAGATGACATCTCTAAAACTGTCATTCATCCAAACGGTAACATTCTCTCACCCAAATTCCTTACCAGACAATTCCGCAATACTTATATATCATCTAAACCAAGATTTGGGAATAGAAATATGATATAAAACATGATATAAAAATATGATATAAAACTATTCATTAGAATTGTCTTATTCTAATGCATCACCTGATGATTATAATGACATTTTTATTCATTGAGAAAAAGATCACTACTGATCTTCCATACGTACCTTCTTATGATGTCATTCACATTCTAGGGAGAAAAGAGAAAATGTGAGTTTAAAAATAATAAACTTCCCCACTTATAAGGCTTCATCACATTCTCACTACCTCTTTATGAAGCAGAATAGATCCAGGGACTTTATTTTAGTTCATGTAGAAAATTAACTATTATCAAATTATAGGGGGAGAAGACTTTTTTAAAGAATTAAAACAAAAAT
This sequence comes from Cryptotis parvus, assembly GCA_021461705.1. Taxonomy (NCBI): domain Eukaryota; kingdom Metazoa; phylum Chordata; class Mammalia; order Eulipotyphla; family Soricidae; genus Cryptotis; species Cryptotis parvus. The sequence continues at coordinate 37,615 of JAJIBD010011861.1, forward strand.
TCTGAAGTTGCATGGCACTGGTTTTTGATGGATCAAGAGTCCATATTAACAGGCTGGAAGGAGGGGCTGGAGAGATAATACAGCAAGTAAGGTGCTTACCTTGCACACAATGGATTCCATCCTATCATCCCTGGCTAGAGTATTCCTGAGTGCAGAGCCAGGAATAACCCCTGAGCATCACTGGATGTTGCCCAAAATAAAAAATCAAAACAAATAAAAGGGGCTGGTGCTTCCACACAGCTGACCCATGTTTGAACACCACATATGGATGGTCCCCCAGCCCTGCCAAGAGAGAGCCCTTTGGAGAGCCAGGAGTAAATCCTGAGTACTGCCAGATTTTGCCTAAAGACCAAGCAAATAAACAAAAAATACAAGATCAGTATTAATAGTAGCACTGTGGGGCTGGAGTAATAGTACAACAGGTAGGGCATTTGCCTTGCAAGCAGCAGACCAGAGTTCCATCATTGGCATCCCATATGGTCCCCCTGAACACTGCCAGGAGTAATTCCTGAGTGTAGAGTCAGGAGTAACCCCTGAGCATCACGAGTGTGACCCCTCCCCCAAAAAACCAAACAGCAGTGCTATGCCAAAGCAAAGATGAAATAGGTTTCCTGAAATTAATTCAACACTCATACAAAGTAGACTATGATAGGAAAGGGAACATTATCATTAGAGCAAAGCTAGGAAAAGTTAAAAACCTACATTGGATAAAGAGAAAAACATGAAATTTATTCTAGAAATATCTGTTTAGAAGACAGTATTACTATCAACCTGACTGACTTGACATAAATCAACCCTTTAAATTAATATAGAGAAACTTTCAGAAAAAATAACATTTTGGAGCATAAAATAAAGATTAATATTAAAATATATTGATATTATAATTAATATTATAATTAATATTAAAATATAAGTATATATTATAAAATATATGGTCTGCCACTATAAATAAATTAATTTTCAAATATATCACTTGTCATCCCATTGTTCATCAAATTGCTTGAGCAGGTGCCAATAACGTCTCCATTTGTCCCTGAAGCATGCTAGTATAGTGCAAGGTCCTCTGCTCACTCCAGGAATGCGAAGAGCCTCAAACCATTCCTTCAGGTCATGGGAATGAGGTCTATTATTGTTACTGGTTTTGGCATATCAAATATGACGAAAATAAACTAGTAAATTACCAAGGAGTGTTACATTATACAACTTAAAAATATTTTATAAGGGCAAATAATCTTTGAGAATTTGAAATTATGGCAAGCGAAATGAAATTAAAAGATAATTATTGAGTAAGGGCTACAGTACAGGGTACATTGTATCATTAAATGTTAGCTTAGGGAAAAAAATCAAAAAAAGTTTTCCAAGTTTCTAATATATATATAAAATTGTTGCTGTATATATATGTACATGTATGTATACAGACACACACACACACAGAAAATAACACAGATACTTTAAAAAGTACTTAAAACAGGGTATGTTCTTGGGGCGGGAGTGATAGCACAGCAGGACAGTAGTCTCAGGAGTGATACCTGAATGCAGAGTTAGGAGTAACCCCTGGGCACCTCTGGGTGTAGCCACAAACAAAAACTAAGACAAATGATAAAAATCAAACACCAAAATAAAAATCGAGAGTAAATTATTAAGGAGTTCTTTGGGTTTTTTGTTTGTCTTTTGTTTTCTATTTTTTTCTTGCTGTTTAGGCCATGCCTAGTGAACCTCAGGGCTTCCTCCTGGCTCTGTGCTCAGAGGCATTCCCAGTGATGTGCAGAGACTTGTTTGTGGTGCCAAAGATTAGATGTAGCTCAGATGTGCAAAACAAGCACCTTGATCACAGTCCTATCTTGTGATTCTATTAAATAAGAGTGCTGTATAAATTAATGATGTAATAAGCAATTTTAAGGCTAATTTTATTTCTACATTTCAGATAGCCAATACAAACTCCTACAAATGATAGCACTGACAAAAACAGATTTACAAAACGTAAAATAAAAAAAAGGTATAAACCTGACATAAGTGAAAACAAAAATGTGCTTTAAAAATTAAAGAAAAGAACTTTGCGTGATATCGCTATAAGGTAATTCTACTAATTAAGAAAAATTAAGGGGGCAGAGTGATAGTTCAGTGAGTAAGGTGCTTGCTTTGTATCTGGCCCACCCATGTTCAGTCCTGGCATCCTATATGGTCCCCAAGCACAGCCAGGAGTAATTCCTGAGTGTAGAGCCACGAGTAACACCTGAGCATCGCTGGGTGTGATCCAAAAAGACAAAAATAGTAATAATACTGCATTCATAATTTTTTTTCAGAAAACAGAAGAGGAAGAATTTTATCTATGAGGAAAAGGACTCAGAATACAATGTGCATTTGACTGTGGCAAATGCTGGATAAGGATTTATCAGATACCTGCCTGACCCTACTGTTTCACAGGTGACAGGGAGCTATAGAGTATCTCAAACACTATGCATCTGTGATCAAAATTTTTACCCTGCACTTGATAACTTAATGAGATTTCTCCTTTGTTACTCAGTGTTTTAACTGTTTCAGGAGCCTTTCAAATAAATGCAGGGAAATTGTAATACAGAGTCCAAGAATCTTCACTTTATTTCCCCACCAGTGCAAAGCAAAGAATAAAGAAGTGAAGGAAAAAAAAGTTCTCACGGGTCGGAGCAATAGCCCAGCAGGGAGGGCATGCTTTGCACGCAGCCAACCCAGGTTCTATCCATTGCATCCTATATGGGCAATGAGCACTGCCAGGAGTAATTCCTGTGTGCAGAGCCAGGAGTAACCCCTGAGTATCGCCAGGTCTGATTCAAAAAGGTTCTCATTACTTTCAAATCAAAGGATCTGGAGTATCTTCCCCGCCTTACATTCAACATCTCTCTAGGTGATAACTGTAGTCGATGCTCCAGATCTGAAATGAGACCTCGTATGCACTCGCTCTGTTGGACCACCTCCTTCTGGGACTCTCCAAGGTCATGAAGAATATTTTTCTCTTCTTTCTTCAGTTTTTGCAGCTCCTTATGTTCCTCTGAATCCATGATATTTCTCATTTGCTTAAATGTTCTCTGGATACTTTGAATCTCATTTTGTATTAGATTCTTAAAGAATGGAGAGAGAGAGAGAGAGAGAGAGATAGGTACTAAGGATATAAGGGCAGAGACTGGGAACCAGAGAAAAATCACTATAGTAATTGTAAAGTGATAACACAGTGGGTAGGGTGTTTGTTTTGCATGCAGCCAAGCTGGGTTGGATCCCTGGCATCCCATATAGTCCCCCAAGCACTGCCAGGAGTAATTCCTGAGTGCAGAGCCAGGAGTAACCCTTGAGCATGGTGAGGTGTGACCCAAAAAAGCAAAAAAGTAAAAAAAGACTTTTCAGATTACTTCCCCACTATAGTCAAAACCAATAGCCTCAGACCTATAACTGAGGCCAATCCTGAGACAAAAAGAAGTGCCTGGATGTGGCTGGGTTTTCACCAGCTATCCGGGGAATATAATCTATCCCCTGAAATTAGCTCTCATCTTCTCACAAAATTTAACGCAGAAGACTAAGCCAGGAACCATAAGTGGCACATTTTCTCCAGAAATGTTGATATCAAAAAATATAGTTGAGCTGGTTCAATCATCAGCATCCCATATGGTCCCAGAGCAATCCGCCTGGAGTGATTCCTGGTTACAGAGTTGGCAGTAGTCCTTAGTATCATGTGGGCTAAAAATAAATTTTAAAAAATGATGGACAGTGACAGGACTTCACTAGCTATCCTCACCAGAGAGTCCCTCTAGAAGTTTCTAATATAACACTTCAACATTAATATCACCAAATATACAGGATCACCTTTCAGCCTTTTCCTCTATCAGGGAAAGAATTAAGGATAGCCAAATGCTCTGGGGGCCACATAATAATGAAGGAAAATAAGAAAGGAATTCATTGTTTCTAAAATGCAAGCTTTCACTTTGACTTCCTCAGGAAGTTTCTCTTCCCACCTGCCAGGAAGTTCTGTCTTTACTGAGAGCAGTTTCATACAGCTCAGATTCTGACTGCATCGTCCTCAGCCTCTCCAGACAGGCCTGGAGCTTCTCCTGTAGAAAAGGAATCAAAAGAGAATCAAACCTCAGCCTGTAATTAAAAGATAAATGCCAAACTTCTAAGTTTATAGTAGCAGCTCTAAAAAAAATGAAATTAGAAACTAGGAGTCAATCTGTAATTTTCCAGTTAGTTGAGACCAAAACCTCAACATATTGAATATGTTAAGATCTAAATAGAAACCAGACACCATCTGTCTCCAAGAGAATGATTCCATTCTTCCAAGATTCCTTTCTTCCAATATACTCCTGCAATAAAGTAAAAATTTACATCTTAATTCACCTGTCTCACACTTACCCCACCTATTTAAAAAGGTCATGAGAGCTTTTCTGAAGCATCTAGTGTTCCTTCTCTAGGAGCAAGTTTCAAACTTCTGCCTGTGTGTCTACTGTAGGCTAACTTTTTCTAACTGTAATGCACAAACATGCTCTCTACACATCAGAGATGGAGCAGAGGGAAAAAGAGACGACAGGTCTCTGGGCTATCCCAACAAGGTATTCAGTCCCGTGTCTTGTTCGGTCTATCCATGTGGTCTACCTGGCATTCCTTAGCTGCTTCCTCAATGAGGAAGGTGTGGTGACCTCGGTGCTCCTGGGATCTCTCACACAGCCAGCAAATGAACGTCCAGTCTTCCTTACAGAACAGCAGCAGCTTCTCTCCATGCTGTGCACACAGTTCTTTCTTCTCTCCCTCCTCTGGGCTCAGCAGGAAACTTCTGAGCCTCTCCACAACATTGGCCAAATGCCGATTAGGCCTTATGTTCTCAGACTCATAAGTAATTCGGCACAGTGGACAGCTGTTCTTTTTGTTTGGCTGAACTCCTGGCTGTCTACAGTGATGCAATCTTGGCAGAAGCTGTGGCCACAGTCAAGGCTCATGGGTTGTGTCAGGAACTCAAGGCAGATGGGGCAAGTGATCTCTTCTTCTATGCCTTTCAAGATCGCTTTAGCCATAGCTGCTGTTCTGCTCACAGTTACCCTAACCTCTTCTCTTCGCTGTTCCCTGCAATATTAGGGAAGATAACAAGGGCAGAGTGATAAAGGTATACATAAAATATTACTATTCATGTAGATTCAATGAACAGGTGAAATAAGCAAAGAAGGAAGGGAAAAAGAAAAGAAGCAAAAGATCTTGACAACCTGATAAAAATCACTTTTCATTAAATTTCACTTAGTCTTCAGTACCTGTCAAATAATAAATCCCATTCTTATCTATATGAATATTTTATTTATTTTTGTTCTTACTGAACAAAAGATCAAACCAAGGTCTTTTTACCAAGACCATATGAGAACCTTATCCATTCCATTTTTCCCCTTCCCATTACCCAGAAACATCCTCAATCTTAAAAAGAATTCAACAACTTATATCTGGACTTTTATATCTATTCCTCTCCAAGCATGAATTGTTGCTGCTGATACATAATAGACTCTAACTTATCTATAGTGTAACCATTGCCTTTACTACTATACATTTGTAATGATGAGTATATAGTGGTCGGAGCCAATTCTTTCCTCCCATCACCCCTACCAGGTGTCTGTGAGCCCTGCACAGCTCGCGGAACCACCCAGTCCCAGGTTAAAGGACCGAACTTTCACCTACGGGGCCGAGGTGCACAGAGCCCCAGACCCACTGCCTCCCAGCTACCACAAACGCTTCCATTCCCCATATCATGTGTGTGTGAGCCCTGTGCAGCCGTAGAACCACTCACCCACATCCCAAAACTCAAAACCACATGGACGCACTAGCGTCTGCGCAAACTACTTATCATTTATCTTGCATGAGATACCAGTGAGTATTTGTCAATACATTCCTTGCCACCCACCCCAAACTCTGCAAACAACCCAAACACCTATTAATTGTACTATCTAGCCACCCAAGAACACATATTTGCAACCTACAACAGTTGTAATGGTAAAGCAATGCAGAATTCAATGAACCTCATGACTGGTCACTAGCCCATATGAGTCAAACAATAATGATGAGCTATATAACTTTTCTGATAAGGAATTTTGGAAGGAATTGTTAAAGATGCATAAGGAACTGAAAGAATCAATGGAATACAAAAGTCAATAAAATACAAGAGAACATGAGGGTAGAAATGAGGAAAATGCAGACCAACATATAAGCAGAAATGACATATATTGAAAATGTGGTAAGTGAAATGAAAAACACACTGGAAGACCTCCATAGCAGACTAACAACTGCTGAAGAAACAATTAGTTATCTCCAAGACTAGGTCCAAAGATTCTCTACACAACAGTAGAAGATAGACAAAAGACTCACAATTAACGAACAGACAACAAGAGATAATTGGGATGAACCCAAAAGAAATAAAGTATGGATCATTGGGGTCCCAGAAGGGTAAGAAGAAAACCCTGATGAAGAAAACCCTGATGTCAAAGCCATCATTGCTGACAAATTCCAGGAACTAAAATATGCTTGCCTCCAGATCCAGGAGGCCCTTAGGGTACCAGCTAAAAGAAATCCCAATAAGAATACTCCAAGACACATCCTAATTAGAATGACAAAAACTATGGATAGAGCTAGAATACTGAAAGCAGCAAGATCAAAGAAGGAAATCACATACAAAGGAGCATTCCTAAGATTTACAGCAGATGTTTCAAATGAAACACTCCAAGCCAGGGGCCTGGGGCCTAGGGATAGCACAGCAGGTAGGGTGTTTGCCTTGCATGCATTAGACCCTGATTTGATCCCCGGCATCCTATAATCCTATATGGTCCCCTGAGCACTGCCAGGAGTAATTCCTGAGTACAGAGCCAGGAGTAACCCTGACATTGCAGGGTGTGGGTCAAAAAAAGAAAAAAAAACACTCCAAGCTGTAAACAATGGTGAGATATTGTGAAAAGACTCACTGAAAATACTTCAGTTCTTGGGCCAGAGCGATAGCCCAGCGGGTAGGGTGTTTGCCTTGCACGGAGCCAGCCCATGCTGGCTCGGGTTCGATCCCTGGCATCCCATATGGTCCCCTGAGCACCGCCAGGAGTGATTCCTGAGTGCAGAGCCAGGAGAAACCCCTGAGCATTGCCGGGTGTGGCCCAAAAAAAAAAAAAAAAAAAAGACTTCAGTTCTTGATGAACTGATGGCCTCACCAAGAATTCTTTACCCGACTAGACTCACATTCAGATATGAAGGAAAGATACACAATTTAATGAATAAGCAACAATAAGCAACAACTCAGGAACTTCATAGACTCAAAACCAACTTTAAAAGGACTAAAGGGTCTACTGTAAAATAAGATAGAACCCAAAAGCAGAAGTTAAACAGAAAGATGGCACAAAATCCCATAGCAAAAATCTCCCTCAGAGAGGAGAGGAGATAAAGAACCTGCCATTTAGGCGGGATGTGGGAGGGGGGAGGGAATTGGGGATATGGGTGGTGGCTGAGGGGCACTGGTGGAGGGCGGGGTGCTGGAACACTATGTGACCGAAACCCCCAAGCGTGAACAACGTTGTAATTGTATATCTCACAGTGGTATAATAAAATGTTAAATACAAACAAAAAAAAAAAAAAGAAATACAAAAACTATCACAAAGAAAAAAAAAAAAAAACTCCCTCAATGTCAACAGTCTAAATGCACCAATTAAGAGACAGAGTGGCAAAATGGATTAAAAAACTGAATCCAACATTCTGCTGCCTACAGAAGCACATCTGAATAATCAGAGCAAACACAGACTCAAAGTCAAAGGCTGGAAGACAGGGGCCGGAGCAATAGCCTAGCGGGTAGGGTGTTTGCCTTGCACGCCGCCGGCCTGTGCCGCCCGGGTTCGATCCCCGGCATCCCATATGGTTCCCGAGCACCGCCAGGAGAAATTCCTGAGCAAAGAGCCAGGAGTAACCCCCTGAGCATTGCCGGGTGTGACCCAAAAAGCAAAAAAAAAAAAAAAAAGAAAAAGAAAAGGCTGGAAGACAATTCTCCACTCAAAAAAACTAGTCCAAAAAGGCTGGTGTGGCGATACTAGTATCTGACAATATAGACTTTAGGCTGAAAGGTCACAAAAGGACAATGAAGGCTATTTCTTAATATTTAAGGGGTATGTAAATCAGGATCCCAGGGGACGTCAAAAGATCACGTGGCTGCCCACCTACAAGACAGTCAGATTTCTTCGTCAGGACCCGGAATGAATGATTTGAGGCTTTTTGCATTCCTGGAGGAAGCAGATGCCATTGGGCTACACTGGACACATGACAGGGACAAATGGAAACGTTACCGGCGCCCCCTTGAGCAAATTGCGAAAAACGGGATGTCAAGTGATCAAGTGATAAAGTACAGCAGGAAGAAATCACACTACTAAACATATATGCTCCCCAACTAGGGGGCAGCAAAATACTTAAAACAACTGCTAATATGTTGGGGAGGTGCTGGGTTCCTTCCCCCAACAGTAACAGGGTCTTCTACCTCCAAGAACTATGGGGGAACAGATGAAAGCTCATGGGACCAACGCAGTTCTGAAAAGGCTTCTAATAGTATAAAAAGCTCTACCGTCACAATCCAATATAATGAAAGAACGCTAGCTCTGGTGTGAACTAAGACCATACATGAGAGCCCAAACTACCACCAAAGAGAGATGATCTCACCTGAGATAGAGTCTTACAGAGGATACCTACCCAAAAAGGGGACTAGTGGCTTATGTCAGTCCCCTTATATATACAAAAGTAATCCTAACTGTTGACAGGGAGGGTTCTGTCAACAAAGAACTCTAAACAGCTTCTACAGAGTAAAAGAGTGTAGAAGGGTGGTGCCACATCCTGTTACAGGATAAATAAAAGGATTACACAAAAGGACTAATATCGTCTTCTGAGATTATCTCTTATGTAAAACACTGGAGAGAGACAGGGGCTGGTATAAAGTAATATATCTTAATTTTATGGGCTTCAGGTAATCTAGATGGTATGCACAAGGTCCTTATTTATTATCTGCACCAGGGTGATTCTGAGTATCTTGATCTCTGTATACTAAAAAGGGGTCACACTCGCCTGCTTGAGGGCAAGCTAGTATGATCCTTCCTATAATCTTAATAGTCTCAATGTAGCCAAGGTGGTAGTCTCCTGGTAAATTCAAACTAGCCCAGGCTGGGTGCAGTGGTTATAAAGAGGAGCTGTGTTATGTTCTTGATAACATAGAAGTCTTAGCAAATGTATAATATTCACTTGATCACTTGAATCCCTTTATATATCGATTTGCTCGAGCGGGTGCCAGTAACATTTCTATTGCACCCTATTACGTGTCAATGTAGCCCAGTGGCATCTGGTTGATTCAGGAATATGAAGAGCCTCAAACCGTTCCTTCAGGGTCTTGACAAGGAAGTCTGACCATCTTGTAGGTGGGCAGCCACATGATCATTTGACATCCCATGGGATGTCGTGGCAACGGCTCTAGTCCAGCGGTCATCTCCAAATCACATTAAATGTCCAACCCATCTGATTTTCAATGCCTTGGCAAATGAGACAGCATCCCTGATTCTGGAATAGCAACGGAGGTTGGAACTCCAATTTCCTTCTTTAGCTTGAGTGAAGCTTGATATTCCAAGCATAGCTCTTTCGATTCCTCTCTGGGAGACCCGAATAGCATTCTCATCCTGCTTTCGTAGGGCCCGGGTCGCTGAGGCATATGTTAATGCAGGGAGAATGGTGGAGTCAAAGACATGTGCCGGGAGCCGGAGGTTCTTTTGTCCTTTTAGCTTTTTCTTCGATCCCTTTGAAGGCATTCTCTGCCACTCTCTTCCTCCTGTGCAGATCAGGTTTTAGGTCGTTCATCATGTTGACTTCTCGACCTAGGTACACATAACTGCTGCATTCAGAGATGTCTGTTCCATTGAGAGTGAATGTGGCCTCTGGAACTAGTTCATTTTTCATTAATATAGTTTTGTTTAGGTTCAGCTGTAGACCTATCTTTCCACATTCTAGGTCAAAGAAAGTAAGCATTTGTGCCTCATGGTTAATGTTTGGTGTTATTAGAACGATGTCATCAGTGAAATGGAGGTGGTGTAGTTGCTGACCATCTATCTTCACTCCCATTCCTTCCCATTCTAATTGTCACATGATGTTCTCGAGGGTGGCGCTGATGAGTTTTGGTGAAATGGTGTCACCCTGTCGAACCCCTTTTTTGACATCAATGATCACTTCCTTGTAGAATGGTGAGATCCTGGTGGTGAATCCGTAATACAGCTCACGAAGGATCTTGATGTGTATTGGGTTTGAACACCCTGTTTGGCTAGGGCTTCAATGACTGCTTCAGTCTCCACAGAATCAAAGGCTTTCTTTAAATCAATGAACGTGAGACAGAGTGGCATCTTCCCTACAAACCTCAATGAGCTTGGTTACCATGTGGATATGGTCCATTGTGCTGAATCCTTTCTGGATGCCAGCTTACTCACATGGTTGTCCTTCATTTAGTGTTCTGCCAATCCTTTTCAGGATGATTCGTGTAAATAGCTTGTAGATGACGGACAACAGGCAGATGGTGCAATAGTTGCCGATGTTGTGAATTTCTCCCTTCTTGAACAGTAGAACTGTCTGGCTGGTTTTCCATTCGGAGGGCACCTGCATTCGGATAGGTAGCGTGTGAAGAGCCGAGCTAATTTATTGATGAGTACCAACGGCAGATTACTCAGGTGTTCGGGTCTGACTTTGTCTGGGCCTGGTGCTGTTCCCTTCTTTACCGATGAAATGGCATGTCGGATTTCAGAAAGGAGAATGTTGGGATTGTCATGTCCATCCTGTGGAATTTGGTATGTGGGTAGGTAGACTTGGCTATCAAAAAGATCTGTGTAGAAGTCATGGATAATCTTCTCCATTGCCTTTCTGGAAGATATGATAGATCCATCAGGTCGTCGGAGGGCAGTCATCTTGGTCTTATAGTTGGCGAAGGACAGGTGGGCGGTGCAAATGTTTTTCCCAGCTTCTGCTGCATCTTCCAGTATTTCTGCTCTTCTGTCTTTGAGGTCTTCTTTTATTGCTTCTCTGCACCGCTTTGCAAGCTTGGACGCTAGCATTTGGTCTCCTGAGGCTCGCGCCTTGCCATGTTGGAGTATGAGCTCTAGAGTTTATGAAGACAGGCATCCTTTTGTGTCTTTCTCTCTCTTGGCATTCTTCACACAATCATGGGGGTGTTGAACCAGTTGGTTGTATTCTTCATCGATGTCGTCAATGATGGTATCTTCCCATGTTGCTGCAATGGTGCCAAAGAGTTCCCAGTTGGTGGTCGTTCTGGGAGTTTTCTTCTTAAACTTTGCAGCCTTTTCTCCCAGTTGCATGAAGTAGAATTTTGCACTAAGGAGACGGTGGTCCGATCCTGTTTGGAATTTGGGGACAACAGCAACATCGGTCAGACAAAACCGTCAATTGAAGATGATGTGGTCAATTTCATTGTGGTACAGTCCACCAGGAGATTCCCATGTCCAATGTTTCACTTCAGCCTTCTGGAACTGTGAGTTCCCATGAATGGTCTTGGTGGACATGATGAACTCAGATAGTCTCTCACCCTGTTCGTTCCATTCTAGGCCATGGGTCCCGATGTGGAGTTCTTCAGCTGATCTTCTTGGTCCTATCTTGGCATTAAAATCATTGACTATGATCTTGTAGAAGGTGTGATCTTTTCTATAGAACTCCTCCAGTTTCATGTAGAATTTCTCAGTTTCATCTTCCTTGTATGTGGATGTTGGTGCATAGACAATGAAGATAGAAATTACTGGCAGTGGGCGGGCCACATCTCTTCAAGTGTAATCGTCCTCTTGGGTATGTTAGGAATTCAAATGAATCAATGTTGGAGGCCATGTTCGTGTTGGCATGGACACCAACTCCACCGGCGCCTCTTTCGTCGCATATTCCAAGAAACAATTCTTCTCCAGTGTCAAATACAGCATGATGCGACTGCGCCTTCCTCGTCTCAGTCAGACCAATGATGTCGTACTTGATCTTTTGTGCTTGCACCATCAGATCCTCGAATATATGCTTCCGATGCCAGCGTCCTTACATTGAAATTACAGACAGTCATTTTAGTCCTTCTTCGTTTTGGCAGCCTAGGTTAACCATGAAATTTTATCAGGCACTGCTTGTTCACCTTTCTTGCTGCTGCCGTATTAAGAGCTCTTTCGGCGTTAGGAAAATAAACATTTTTTGTTACTGGTTTTGGCATATTGATCATGCATTGGACAGCTTGCCAGGCTCTGCCGTGCTTGCTCTATACTCTCATTACCTTGTGGGGCTCTCTCAGAGGGGTGGGTAGAATATTCATTGTAATTTGGAGGTAAGTCACGGGGCCCACGTAGCGACAGCGCACAACGGGAAACCTGCTATCTGCACAGCTGGGTGTATTTGCGTCTGTGGCTCAAGCATGCCTGGGCTTTAAATACTCTCCTCTGAAGGGTGGGTCTCTGAAGGGTGGGTCCTTGTAGGCTGGGTTTCTGACAAGCTGAGCTGGAGACTGGCTTAATCTCTTGGGTGGAGATCATATGAGTTGCCGAAGTGAGGAAGGTGAAGATCGCTGCCAGCAAGGTGTGGGGTTTCTCTGGTCTCTTCTGAGGCTCCATCGGGATGGTGGACTCAGGTCAGAAGTCACTCTCGTGGTCCGTGGAATGCAGGGGGTTCAATGGGGAAAGCGGGTATCTGCTCAGCCGGGTGTATCTGCATCTCACCATACCCTCCATCAGTGTTTACATAGGAGAGAGATCTCATTAGTATTAATCTTGGCTTAAGAACATGTAAATAAATTAAGCTGTGAGTGGATAAAAGAGCAAAGCTCCCAAGCTAGTTAAGCCTGTCATCTAGCACTAACAGACCTCAAAGAAGTCATTAATAGTAGTACAATAATAGTTGGAGACTTCAACACTGCTCTATCAATTATTAATAGATTGACAAGACTGAAACTCACCAAGGAAATACTGGCCCTGGAGGAAGAAGTGGAAGAAAGAGAGCTGATAAATATATACAGGGCTTTTCATCCCCAAAAAGCTGAATACACATTTTTCTCCAGTGCACATGGAATATTCTCCAAGATAGACTACACGCTGAGTCACAAAGTGTACCTCAATAAGATAAAAAGATAGAAATTGTGTCAATTATCTTTTCAGACTATAATGCACTGAAAATGGAAGTTAATCATACACAGAAACAGGGAGTCAAACCAAACACCTGGAAACTGAGAAGCTCACTGGCTGAACAACCAATGGGTCATAGAAGATATCAAGCAGGAAATTCAAATATTCCTGAAAACAAATGAAAATGAAGACACCAACTATCAGAACTTGTGGGACACTTGAAAGCAGTGTTAAGAGGAAAGTTCATAGCTCCTCAAGTATTCATCATGAAAAGAGAAAGAGCCCATATAAATAACCTGACAGCTCAAAATATTAGAAAAAGACCAAGTAAAGGAGCCCAACCCAGGCAGAAAGAAGGAAATATAACTTAAAAAGGAAATTAATGAACTGGAAATCCAAAAACAATCAAAAATATTAATGATACCAAGAGCTGGTACTTTGAAAAAAATAATCAAGAATGTCACCACTGGCTAGAATTGTAAGGGAAAGGGGAAGAGAGAAACTAAATAAACAGAATCAGAAATGATAATGGGGACATCATAACAGAAACCACAGAAATCCAAATGATTATCATAGATTACTTTGGAGTCTGTATGCCATGAAACATGAGAGCCTAGAAATAATGGATAAATTAATAAAGTTCTATAACCTCCCACGGCTGAAACAAGAAGACCTGCAATACCTCAATAAGCCCATCACCATCAAGGAAATTGAAACAGTAATTAAAAGTCTGCCCAAAACAAAAGCCCAGGTCCCGATGGACTCACTAGTGAATTCTTCCAAACCTTTAAGGAGAACCCACAGCAAGTACCATTCTCAATGGTGAAAAATTGAAAGCCTTCCCCTAAGATCAGGGACAAGACAAGGTTGCCCACTCTCACCTTTTTTATTCAATATAGTACTGGAAGTACTTGCCACAACAATCAGAAAAGAAAAGGACATTAAGGGCATCCAGAGAGGCAAGGAAGAAGTCATGCTATCATTATTTGCAGATGACATGATTTTATACCTAGAGAATCCTAAACTCTCTACCAAAAAACTCCTGGAAACAACAGATACTTATAGTAGAGTGGCAGGGCACAAAATCAATACCCAAAAGTCGGTGGCTTTCCTATATACAAATAACGAAAAGAGAAGAAAAAGGATATTAAGAAAACAATTCCATTCACAATTGTGCCACAGAAAATCAAATACCTAGGAATGAGCTTAACTAAGCTTAAAGGACCTGTACAAAGAAAACTACAAGACACTGCTCCAAGAAATAAAAGAGGACTCAAGGAAATGGAAACACATTCCCTGCTAATGGATGGGAAGAATCAACATTGTCAAGATAGTAATACTCCCTAGAGCTTTGCACAGATTCAATGTGGTCCCTATAAGGATACCCAGGACATTCTTCAAAGATATTGAACAAACACTCCCTGAAATTTGTATGGAATAATAAACCCCCCACTGTTGGGGGAGCCACTGGGGTCCCCAATAGTACCAGGACAAAATTTCTTTTCTACATCAGAAGTCACTGGGGGAACAGATAAAACCTCGAATCTGGCAAAGTTCCATAAAGGCTTTTAATAGTACAAAATCTCTACCACTGCAATTCAATACAATAGAAGACCATTGCTCTTGTCAGAACTAAGACCACACATGAGGTCCCAAGTCTGCTACCAAAAAGGAACCCACCAGAGAGAGAGTTCCACCAAAGAGAGAGGATCTTACACGAAGAGGAAGGCGTGTCAGGGAGCTGCTGGGGTCCCCAAAAATACCAGCAAGCTATATTCCTGAAGCCGGCAGGGAATGGATGAAAACTCAGGAATCGGGCACAGTTTTAAAAGGCTTTATTATGACAGCTTATAGTATACAAACCACGAACAGGGAATACCCAGATTTTGGGTTACCAGCTGGGTCCCAACTATGTGTAGGCCAAGGTGGCTAC